>ML821683.1:117740-133247 GCA_009831015.1 Picea engelmannii
TATTCCATTGATGAAAAATATCCAAGTATATGTGGTAAAAAATTTATCTTTTGGGTCGTTGTATTTTTGGAGTTACACTCTGTGGAAAATAGGGTTTGTGGCTAGTCCTGAAACTAGTCAAAAACAGGTGTTTCGGGTAAAAATTCCATAACTTCTTCATAACAAATCCAAATTCAGTAAGATAAAATGTGTTGGTTATAGTACAATATGTATTATTCTGTGTAACAGATTCATATCAATTAAACAAATATTCTGTGAGAGGCATGCTCTACAAGGTCGCTCTCTAAAATAAGATAGAATTCAGCAAGGTGTGCCATTTTTGCCATAACTCCTTTTCTGAGAGGTTCCAAGTAGTGACACCTTGATGAATTGCATAAAACACACTGAAGAAAATTGTGTATCATTTTCTTATATTTATTCATTACAGGTACAAAGTTATGATTATTTCAAGTTAGGATTGTTGACTAATCCAAAACTAGTCTTGTGAGACTAAAGAAATGTTTGATGAAAATGATAGTCTCTTGTGGTTAAATTTAAGGAAATTTTGCAAGTATGTGATCATATACACCAGGTCTATTATAGAGCTACAAATCATATTTGGATGATGAAATTGATGAGGGATTTTGGTTGAGGTACAAGTTGGGTACATGGTTGAGACAAGTAGTTGATGAGTTGGCACATACATGAGGTGTATAGTTGATGATGTTGGTCCATATTGATTTTTCATAGTTGACGAGTAATTGACACATGATTGGTACATACTTGGTACATGGTTGGTTGCACTTGTTTATGGTATAGGTTGATTGCGGATTGTTTGGTACAGGTTGGTGCATGGTTGATGCACTTGTTTATGGTACAGGTTGATTACAGATTGAGGTACAGGTTGATGCATGGTTCAGGTTTATTGGTACATGTTTACAGTGGTATATCTCATAGTAATAGTGTGACAGTGGTTCCATCATTCTACTTCTACTTCAGGGCGATTGGACGGAGAAAGGACAGGTGGTTGTAGCCACCTTTCGGTTTTAGCCGGAGAACATAGGGGGTTGTAGCCTCCTTCTGGTTGTAGCCAGAGAATTGGGGAGTTGGAGCTTCCTTTATGTTGTAGCCTGAGAAACTAGGGGGTTAGAGCCTCCTTCCAGTTGCAGTTGGAAAACAAAGGAAGTTGGTGCTTCCAATGAATTTAATTCTTCAAGACATATAAGATAAAGCATTATGTGTTTTTCTCCTGATTTGGGTTTCCACGTAAAACATTGGTGTACTTTGTATGTGTGTGATTGTTCATTTCTTATTGCTCATTATTGGATAATAATTATACATTGATATAACACTTGGATTATTTGGAGAAAAAGGATTATAATTACGCTATTACTTATTCACCCCCCCTCTCAATGATCCAACAATAGAATCATATACAACATGATGTTTCCACATATATAATTGGCCTAAAAGAACATCACAAACTTCAAGCGGGGAAACATCACACAATACCTCATCCTTGAAGGCTTGATGTGATAGGGCAGGCGACATTGTTGGCTAACGTGAAGATCTTGTCCTTGCAAGTTGAGCCACCTGATATTGTACGATTGTGGATGTGGTGTTGTGAGAAAATCCAAATGCTTCATGACCTCTGTTGATATGAGGTTATTTTGCCTTATTCTATCAACAATGAAACTTATGAGAG
The DNA here is from genome assembly GCA_009831015.1 of Picea engelmannii. NCBI lineage: Eukaryota > Viridiplantae > Streptophyta > Pinopsida > Pinales > Pinaceae > Picea > Picea engelmannii. The sequence goes on from ML821683.1 coordinate 119,425, forward strand.
CACCCTTCACCCACATCTGCGAGTGAAAAAGGCACTCACCTTCCCTAACTCTTTTGGTTAGTTTGGTTGGATCGTGTTGGTAGTGACTATGGCACTAGGTTCTACATCAATGTCAATGATCTGCTTTCCCTTGTGTGGCTATGAATCAAAGTTGGAGCCTAGATATGACTCTGAGTCTTTCAACTTGGCCACCAATGACTACTTCGAGCAACATTCATCAGTGTTGTGCCAGGGGATTTTATGGAATTCACACCACTTCTTAGTTTATTTCTTCATCTTCCCATTACCCTTATTTCTTTGCATATTAGAATGGTTGTCTTGCGGTTGTCCATCATTTCTTTTCCCTTTGTTCTTTGTGATGGGGATGTTTTTTTTTTACTTCTTCTCTGATGTGGTTGCAGATCCAAACTCCCACTTATTCCTTTGCTTGAATCTTTTCTCAATTTTGACAGCATATCGATAAGCGGCTCCCAACGAAGAGATGTATATAAAATCCATTTATGTTTGGATGTACCTATGTAGGGCCCCATGGTATTTTTGAAATAGATGTTGCTCAGAGTCTCTGATACCCAGCTTGGTGCGCAAGGGATGGAAGGTATTTGTGAACTCTAACATTTTTTGGTCCCTCTCATGGCGGAGTGTGGTCCATCTCATGTACTGATCATCATAGTTTCCAACAAGGTAATATTGTTCCTTTATGGCATCCATAAAAGAGTCCCAATAGGTCTTGGCCCCAAATATTCTAGAATCCTCTTTGGATTTTTTCTCACAGTAAGTCTCCCACCAATGTTTGACATGGGGGACCACCTTAAGGAGCGCAAAGGTGATATTTTCCCTATTGGAAAAATTATGGACAAGAAAATAACCTTCTAGTAGATTTAACCATTTTTCCAAAGCATATGCATCTATATGACCTTCAAATGTGGGAATATAAAAATTAACTTGTACCTTGAATGGGGTGGCGCCTTCAAAGTGGTTGCTTGACAAATATTCCTATGTTGTTTTCCACAACCGCTGAAGGATTTGGGAAAATTGATCCATCATCTTGTTCCTCTGTTTCGTGAGGACTTCCCCGAGAAACAACTTAATAGGATATATTTCTCCCTCATATTTATGTTCTTCCACCATGGGCAGTTGTTAGGATCAGTGAGGACGATGTTCCAAAGGTTCGACCAATTTGAATCCCAATGCTTGATACCCTGACCTCGTTGGGAACATGCATAGAGAAACTGATAAAGTGAAGACCACTTTGATACCACTAATCCAAATTTATGAGGGAAGGAAATGAAACTAAGACATAAACATAGAGATACAAAAATACTCAATTTCTATTAATACTAAAATATGCAAAGACTGTAAAAGAAAATACAGAGTGAAATGAACTCACTAGAAAGGTGGTAGCTTATCTCTAAGAAGAGATGTGATGGCTATGTGCATTCGCAAGAAGATTATTACAATGAGGATTCCAAGACCTTTTTAACATAAATCATAAATGAGAAAACCATAAATATCCAAAATCCTAACACCAGAAGATGAAATGCCAAAAGGTTTGTGGGCCCCGATGGGGATAGTTGATATATGTTTGGGGAAATTTATACCTTGTTGGAAAGGTATATACGAGGAGTGCACATCCTAAATGTATGAATACATTACTACATGGATCTATTGGGAACTTCCATGTCAAAAAAAGTCAATCAGGGCCTCAAAACGGCCCCGGAAGTTTGGGACTCAAAAACTGTAGAAAAACTGCCAAAATGGAAACTATATGTTGAGCCAGTGGAATAGGTGGGAAACCATCGATATCCACCTGGATCAAGAGAAAATATCAATGCATTGAAATATTGAAAGTCGAGGTTACAGAGTTCAAAATTCTGGAAAAGTATATCAAAGAGGAGAATACAACCTTGAAGGATAGATGTGCCTAATTACTGAGGGAAGTCGATAGATTGATATCACAAAACGATAAATTACATAAGATTAGTGAGAATAAGAATAGAAAAATTGAGACCCTTCAATTTCATGCCAGGGCCTTAGAAATAAATCCCAAGGCAACAAAGGGAAGAAAGACATCTAGTGACAATGTCTCTATTAACACTTGACCAGTTAGGAATTCATAAATCTTTGTCAAATTTTGAGGACTTTATTATCAGAACACCATCTACACCTATGGTTACATGTTTTTTTTGCATGGGTACAAGAAAAACCACAAGCATGGGGGAGATGTTGGGTCTCCAAATCTATGCCATTTTCACTGCCAGTGAACCCCTTTTTGACCCATTAAAGCCACTCTTTTCACCATAATCATCACTCTTTTTTTCATAAAGGTCATTTAGAGGCTCATAAGGTAATTTTATTAGTTTATTAGTGCTTCCCCGTCATTTTTAATTAATTAAAATGATTAAAAGTTGGTTTTGTTACTAATGATGGTTTATTAAGCTTAGGTCCTATAACCAGCATAGAGGTCAAGTAACCTGCATCATTGTTCATCATAGTTTCAAACTTCTAGAAGGTAAACCAAGACCTAGGTTCTCTTTGTAGCAGCATCAACATGCTTTTAATCTCTTCACATTGGTTCTAGAATGAGTAAATACAGGCACTAGTTCTAGTCAAAGTTCATGGTCAACCATCTTCTCCATATCAGTGCACCAACAACAAATTGGATTGAGGAGGAAATTAGGAGATATTCTCATGCATTTCATGTCATGAGAATATATCATGAACAAATGATTTGATGTCATGAGAATATATCATGAACAAATTTAAGTTAGATTCATGTCCTCCATGTTTAATTATATCATATGTTGCAATTTCCTCCATGTAATAGATATGTCTAATGCGTGAGAACAAGGATCCCATCAAAAGTTGACCTGTGTATATTTGGAAACAATGTTTGTATTTAAACTTGTATCTGAGCAATGTAATGTAATCATGGTATTATGAGATAGACGATTAGCACTCATACTTTGAGACCAATAGTTATTGTATCGACTTATGTCATTGAGATTGAGTAATAAAAAGATGGAGTTTTGAAAGTTCAATTCGTGATTCCAATTGATCTAATTATGTAATCATTTTAGCAACAGGATGCCAATTGGGAGGGCCCACCAAGATGGATAACATTGTCTTGTACAATTAATGTAGGATTGTAAGTGTGATTCGTGAATTTCCTCTATTTTTTTAGGTTTGTTTTCATTTATCGCATGTAAGTAATTTCATGATTGTTTATTCTCTAATTGCATTTAGTGTGACATATTGTTAATAGATTTCGTTTGGATGAGAATTGTGACTTCAATAAATCCCTGCAATCATTTTGGTTTTATCATCTGAACATACTAGAAGCCTAACTATGTCTCCTTGCAATTTCGTTTTGGTTTGTGAACTTGTTTTGCAGACAACATCTTAATTTTATTGAGTAATAACCCAAGCATAACTTGAAGATTTGCATTGCAATTTCAATCATATAACCTTTCCACTCATAATTCCAAATAAATTTGAAATACAGGGTTGTATTATCCAAAATACCAAATTTCGATTACAAGTGTTTGACTTTGATATAAGTTTTGTATGCAGGTGTGTGTATATGGATCGATCATTGTCTGTGCTATTTTTTTTCCTTAATTCTTTCAGTTTAGTGATTAAATTGATTTTATTACAGGTAGAATAAATGTCATTAGATTTTAAATGACAAAATTGGGTTTGTTTCATTGTGATGAACATTGGATAGATCTCGATGCGGGATTTATAACCTGAGCCTATAAAACTCTTTATTGTTAACTCAATGAGTTCTTTCTTTACAATTGCCAAAGTGTGAATAGATTAATTTTCCAAAAATATTTATATGCCCAATTTGTTTTTGCAATTACAAGAATAGTGTCACTTGAAGGTGGGAACATGATTTTCTCTTAGAATTGCTTACATGAACACTTAGGAATTACTTGAGTGAAATCATTTATCCAGGGCCAGTGGAGCACTTTCTTGTTTTTCTACCCAGTGAACAAGTTTCTTGTGATTTTCTAGGGGGGAATTTTCATGTTTTATTCCTTATAATAGATAGTCATTCTTGCCGTAGTCCTTGCACATGCAATGTTGGCATATCTAATCTTACGCCCCCAGATTGATGATTTAATGCTCAACAATTAAGTTAATTAAGTATCTCAACAGTCTTCAACCAAGGAAACTTTCCTGTGTGACACAAATAATACTGCTAACACTGAATTCACAACAACTCTCATATTTCCAAACTAATGCTCCAGTTAAAAACTGTAGCAATGTGGAAATGACAACTTTGTCCCTTTGCACCTTCTCTTGGCTTAACAATTTTAGTCATGTTTATGCAACCCTATACCAATTCCTTTGAGATTTTGACAGAATCTCAATTGTGTATGTCTATGACGATATTTTGAACAATAGGTCACAATTTCACCCTTAGCTGAGCTCTGGAATGATATTTATATCCTACCAATGTTTTGATTGTTTTGCATTTTTATCCATGCATGCTACATGTGTCTTCTTTCTCTGCCTGCACATTTTTACTTACCCAGATTCCAAATTTGTCTCTATGGAGATATTCTATGGTTCATAATATTTCCATAGACTTCTCCTATGCCCCAAACAAACTTCAAAGTAAGGAGTTATTCCCTCTGGAAGTAAACTGGTGCCAAAATTTTACCTTAATTGTTTCAGTTGTAACTTTCTCATACGAGCTTTGTTTTGCACCTGGAGTAGATAATTGGATAGGTCTCTCTGAGTCTATTATTTAATTTGTATAGACACAATGTTTCTTAGTACATTATGTTTTCATGGGTTTTGATTTCCTGGAAATTCTGTTTAGGGCCTCAAAATCGACCCGCTAATTCATGACCTTAAAAAACTGTAAAATTTTCATAGAAAATTGATCTTTTTACTACTATAACATCCCTTTAATATGCACTATTGATCTCAAAATTGGGTGAGATCTCAGTCATTGATATGAAATCCATCAATGATCGATAATCGACACTTTCCTTTGGACGTGTGAAACACTTTACTGAAACTATTGACCTGACTGTCAGCTATCAACCCTTCTTCCTTAACAATCGATTCGCAATAAAATGCTAAACTAGCCAACCCGACCATCAGTCATCGACTATTTCTTGGATGATGTGGAATGACACATGAATGATGACATGGAATGACATGTCATCATGAGGTGTCAGCTTAGATGATGTGGCATGACACGTGGATGTTGACGTGGCATGACATCTCATCCTCCTCTTTTCTTCATCGATTGTTTCTCTTGGATGACTTGAACACCTCATTGAATCATTCAACACCCTACCATAAACCATCAACCATTTCTCTTTCTCAATTGAAACACTTTGTTGAATCGACTAACACCCAACCAACCACCATCAATGATTTTTTGTTGGTGACTAAAATACTTTACCCATTTGGCTTACCCGACCATTGGTTGTTAGCAAATTCTCTTGGCCAAATCCAACACTTATAAAATTTTCGACCAAATCCCTAATGAATTTGAGTCATCAATATTCCATCCCAAATGATCTTAATCGTCGATCCATCCAAATTTTCCTAACTCTACCGATACGTCTTGACTGTTGATTTTCTCTATTTTCCAAGCTCAGAAAGAAAATCATGATCGTTGATCAAATCCAACTTCCCAACGACTGAAAATGAATCCAGACCGTCGATCTATCTCATTTTTACAACTACTAAAATTGAATCTCGACCTTTGATTTGATTCACCTTCCAAATGACCAAAAATGAATCCCGACCATTGATCTAATCCATTTTCCCAACCACTGAAAATGAATCTTGGTCGTCGATCTACTTCACCGTTCAAACAACTGAAACCTTGTAAGTTTTTAAATTTATTAAAATGTATATGGGTTATTGATCTCAAGATCAAATGTGATCTCGACCGTCAATTCACTAAACTCTGTCGAATTCTACGATGTCCATTAAAATGTGAAATTTGACCTTCCAAGTCAAATTTTAACTCTGCAATTATGCATGTTTACTGCATTAAACCTCTTAGATAGTTCTAAGTCTTTTAAACTCGAATGTTGCTCACGAATTTGGGGATTTCTCTCTAATTTTTCACTTCTTTTCCCCAAATCCATCACAAAACAAATCTACAACAATGAATTTACCCAAATTTTCACTGGTTCTTGGCCCATACAAGCCCAGTGTTTGAACCAAAAGCTCCGATACCATTATGTAACATACCCCAATCCAACTGAGGAACATTACAGGCGGAAAACACATTTAAAATTAAGATCTTTCTGCTAAATAAATTATTGTATCTTACCAACTACACATCATACACATATTTAACTATTTGACTAATACCACTATTCTAAATGCATCTAATAGCATGTATTAAAAATGTGAATGCAACTACTCAAGAAAACAACAAACACACAACATTCATATAAACGATTATCACAATGGAATAAACATAATAACAAAACAAAAAAATTATCTGTAAGAATAATAACCAACTAGATACATATGAAGGATGAACCTCCCAAACATAGGTGTTGTTGTTCATTTCCTCTCAATAGAAGACGACCTTTGAGATGAGGCTATGAGTCCACAAGGATATTCGACCCTTCTATTTTTCCAGACTCCATACACAAAAGCCCCAAAACCCAAGTTCTACTTTGTTCCCCACAACCTGCACAATGCAAGGAATGGGATACCCCTTCACTGCACACAATCCCTTGGGATTTCCCACTTCCCTCCTGGGCTCCAATGCACCTAGTTGACCATAAATATTCCAACTACTCCAGGAGTGCTCACAACAACCTTCACAAGGCTCTTGAGCCATTTCCTCAATATGAAAAATGTTTTATAAGATTATAACTCGATTTACATGAACATAGGCCTCTTTCTCAGCATAAAACATAGCCAATCAATGGTTTCCTTCAATCAAAACATGGATGGTGCTCTTCCCAACACTTAGCTCCTCTCTTGTTGTCCAAAATTTGCATGAAAAAATGTTCCTCTCTTGTTGTCCAAAATCTGCATGAAAAACGTGTCCCTATTATGCATACGAATTTCCCTTATTCTCCCTTGCTTTCATGACTCTCACTCTTCCCAAATATTATTGTACTTCATCCCATGCTCACAAATAACTATGGAATGTGACTCCTCACACACACCCTCTTACAAGAGTTTAATGATTAGCTTTGGGAACACTCAACAACAATTAGAAGGTTCATACACAATGATAATAATTTCAAGAATGTGAGTTGGATTAATACCCATGAATAATTCCCCCTTGAACCCCCCTCTCTCTTGTGGAATCATATGCCCCCATCATTTGTGTCCCTCTCATATCGTAGCCAATGATTACTATTTTTATTAATTATTTCAATGCACATAATGTAAGTTTTAAACCTATGAAGTAAATCAATGCATATAGATTCTTAAGCAAAACATAATTTAATCAATGGCTCATACACAGAGTACACAAAGATTTTATACCGGAAACCCTAAATCGAGAAAACCTTTCTTATATTCATTATCAAATTTCACCATTCACCATACATTATATACAATGTTTTTAGGTATTCCGTAGATACCAATACCCTAATCCCTTAATCCGGGATTAATTTAGTAAATCGCTAAAAATAGAAAAAACCGCCCAAAAAAAAATTTCGGGGCGCTACGCGTAACTAGGGGAGGGCATACCTACCCCCCCTAGGAAAGCGCCTGAAGCACATGACACAAATATAACTACTAGAGAGATCGTCAGACGCAGTTATCGAACCTGGCACACCCACACACACACATTCAAAGAATATAACACATACCCAACATTTTTCCACTTGTTGTTTGCTTTGCATCCAGGGGTCCAGAGGATTATATAGTCAACAATCCAGGGCAGAAATTCCCATTGTTACTCTACACCAGAAGAAATTTTCTGTGCTCACAAACTTTGTCAATGAATCTGCAACATTCTTCAAAGTGTCAACCTTTTCCAGCAACACCTTCTTTTCCTCAACCATGTCTCTCACAAAGTGATACTGAACATCAATATGCTTTGTCTTTGAATGCTAAGTTGGGTTCTTTGCCAGGAAGATTGCACTCTGACTGTCACAATCTAATCTCACTGCTTGTTGTACCAACCCAATACCTGAACACAATCTTTGTAACCATACTGCTTTCGTGCTTGCATGAGTGGCTGCCATGTATTCATCTTATGTAGTTGAGAGTGCCACTATAGCCTGTCTTTTGCTCATCCAACTGATTTCTCCTCCAAATAGGTTAAAAACATACCCACTTGTAGATCTTTTGTGATCCATATCTCCAGCCAAAAACAACACTACTATGAGGGATCGTCAGACGCGGTTGTCGAACCTATCGTGCCCACACACACACACATGCAAAGAATATAACACATACCCAACACATAATATATAATTTGACCTCCTCGATTAAGATAAAAATTGGAAGCGAGGTATGCTCAAGAGGAAAATCTATGGTGACAAAAATGCAAGATACAATGGATGAAAGAAGGAGAGAAGAACACCAAATTCTTCCACCGCTCCATGATCCAAAGAAAACACATCAACATAATCCTAAATAAGGAAGATGTCAATGGTTGAACCTTAACCACTCACTCAAACATAGAAAAGGAAATGGTGAGCTACTATGAAAATATCCTCCAAGATCCTTAGCCTGATTGATCTGAAGCAATTGGTAGAATAACTAGATGCATTCCTTCTCTAGTTTCTAAGGAACATAATTTGGCCCTATTTCACCTCTTCACTTTAGAGGAAATGGATTCAGCAATCAAAGAAATTCCAACAGGAAAATCTTTAGGTCCAGATGGGTTCACCACATATTTCTTTCATTATTGTTGGCCCCTGGTTAGAGAGGAAGTGTGGCAGATTCTAGAAGATTCTAGGATATTAGGACAATCCCTCTTGGACTTCAGTGCCATATTTATCACACTCATTCCAAAGAACAAACGGGTCACCCACCCCAAGTAGTTGAGGTCGATAGATCTTTGCAATGTCATCTACAAAATCCTTACCAAGGTATTATCCCTTCGAATTAATCCCATTATCCCTCTAATTATCTCTCCTGATTAATCTGGTTACGTAGAAGATAAACATATCATGGATAGCATCTTTTTGGCCCATGAATTTATCCACTCCCTTGAATTAACCGACACCCCTAGAATGCTCCTAAAAATAGATCTATCTAAGGCCTTCGATACACTCAACTGGCAGTACTTGAGATCCCTTTTATGTGCCTTTGGCTTCCATCGGATCTGGGTTAACTGGATCCTTAATCTCATATCTTCATCTTTCTTCTACATTATGATCAATGGTGTACCTTCAAAACCTTTTTTTCCCACAAGAGTTATCTGCCAAGGGGACCCACTCTCCCCCTTCCTCTTCATCATCGTGGTGGAAGGGCTTAGCTACTAAATATAAGATACTATTGCATGGGGAACTCTCTGGGTATCCCCCTTCATGGCATTAGCCCGCCACTTTCCCACAGTCAATTTGTGGATGACACCATGATGATGGGATCCCCTACAAACCAGGAGGAAAGGAAAATACAGGAAATCATCAATGACTTAAGTGCAGCCTCATGCACCTCCATTAACAGGGAGAAATCTCAAATCTTATTTTTTAACATTCCCCATGCCATTCAAACTATCATTATTCATATTATAGGCTTCAGCAGAGGCTCCCTTCCATACAACTACCTTGGCATACCCCTCATATACAACACTCTTCACAATAGCTCTTGAGAATGTCTACTTACATCCCTCGAGAAAAGGCTCAAATCTTGGACCTTCAGAACCCTCAATTTATATATTTGACTCGTCCTCGTCAATTTTTTTCTGCAATCTATGTCTTTCTACATATTCTCGACTATGGTGGCCCCTATCTCGATTCTTAATGCTATTAAGAGCCTTCAATGAACTTTCCTTTGGAAAGGCACCAAAACAGAAAGTAAATGGGCCTTGGTCAACTGGAAGGAGTTATGCAAAACCAAATTAGTTGGAGTCTTGGGCCTAAGAGACCCTCATATTCTCAATCAAGTTCAAGGTGCTAAAATATGGTGGTGTTGGATTAAAATTCCTTAGGAATTATGTTCAATATTGTGGTGACATAAGTGTTCCCCATCAGTAAGAGAAGAACAATTGATCTGATGGAATGAAGACAAAGTCAAGTTTCTCATTTGGAACACAACAGAGAGTAATAGGAATATCGCCCAAGACCATGCCTTTTGGGAAATATGCAATGGCACTTCAGTGTTGTTTTGGATGGACTCCCAGAAGCAACTCCCACCTCTAAATCAAAAGCAATGGCATTCAAGTATGTAGTGGATTTCTGGCACCCAAGGGACCATTCTAACACTTGGAGAATATGGAAAATCACACCCAATGAGCTAGGGGCACCAGAACAAACCACCCTTGTGTTGAAATTACTAATACAACTGAGAGGGGAGGATGAATCAGTTGTCTGTGAGCTTAAAAAATATTAACTCTATTAAAATATTTTTAATCTTTCTTCAAGTGATCATCAACATTATATAGAATATGGACAGTAAAAGTAAAAAGCATCAGTCACACATAAGGTATACACAGAGACAGATTTTCACGAGGAAACCCATAAAGGGAGAAAACCTCTTCTTCTTTGAAATGATAGGCAGTCTTTTAAGTTCTGTACATCATCATTAATTGAGCACCAACTTAATGTGAGGCTGCTACCTCAGTTTTACAAGCTGCAACTTGTTTGAGAGCACCAACTCTCTAGTTTCTCTAGCACCCACTAGAAGGAAGCACCAACTCCCTTAATGTTCCAGCACCAACTGGATAGAAGCAACAACTTCCAGTTACACAGGCTCCAACCTGTATAACAGAGAACACTTGTTCTCCCTTGCACCACCCTGCCAACCTGGTTTCTCTGGCTGCAACCAGATGGAAGCTAAAACTTCCTGTGTTCAATCTCCCACTTGAACCTCTAAGGACAACAGTCCTCCCGAGTACCTCCCTACCTCCCTAGAATGTTAATAAATAAATAAACAGTCAACTACACAGATAAATCAATTCATACCAATCTTTCTTTGTTCTGTAATTCTGGTCTTCTACAAACTGTTATGTTGTTCTTCTCTTCCTCTATCTGTTCAGCGGGTATGCTTTGAATCAACTTGTTCTCTCATTCTGCTCTTCTCCAACTTCTCTTCATCATCTTTTACTCTTCACTGAGTTTCTTCTCACACTGTGCATCTTCACCATCTCACACCGCACATCCTCTTATTTTTCCTTTCTTATAGTTTTATTCATTTTCCATACCCAACAACCAACCTCACATTGTCTGTCTCATTTTCTTTTATACACACACCCACAGCAGTTCCACTTCGCATCTCCTTAGGCACAAGAAAGACAACTGTCCAAACAACTGAAATGCCAACTGATTCGTCATCATGAGTTTGTTTCTCTAACAGATTTGTAACTAAGTATTTAACTGTGAGAGAGAACAGTAACCCTCCGATCTTTTTTCAAATTCACCTGCACCGTTGGATTGGCTTCATGAGATCTTGAATTTATTTCCTTTAAATCGGGTTTCGACATTTCTGCAATCTTGTGTTGAGTGTCTCGACACTTCATATCCCGATCTCCGAAGTTTTGATACAAAACTTTTCTGCACTAGCTCCTTCCCTAATATGACTATGGTCATAACCAAGCGCCTATGCAAAAAGCACTTTCACGATTTCTTATTTTGTGAATTTCAACACTATGCTCCGTTGACCCCAAGTCAGCGAAATTTTGATCACTTTCCACATGTCCTGTGATTCGTGGTCCAGATGTGATCTTGATTCAATGGCTACGATTGAATCGCGATTTTGCGATTTTGGCATTCTTGTTGCATTGGGTTCTTTCCCTCTCCATGTCGCGATTCGCGAAACTCCGATATGGAGTTAGATCAACGGTCTAGATCTGAGCTTGATTCAATGGCTGCGATTGAATCGCAATTTCGCATATCACGAAATCGGCATTCTTGTTTCATTGTTTTCTTGCCTCTCCATGTTGCGATCCCCGAAACTCCGATATGGAGTTATATCAATGGTTCAAATTTGAGCTTGATTCAACAGCTGCAATTGAGTCGCAATTCCGCATATCGCGAAATCGGGATTCCTGATGACAATAATCTTTGACATGTCCAACTCTCGATCCCCGAAACTCCGATAAGGATTAGAATCAACGGTCCAGATTCAACCTTAATCTGACGGCTCAGATTTCATCGCGATATCGGAATTCCTGTTGTCAATAATCTTTGACATGTCCAACTCTTGATCCCCGAAACTCCGACAGGGACTGGAATCAACGGTCCAGATTCAACCTTAATCTGACGGCTCAGATTTCATCGCGATTTCGAGAAGTTAAGGAACCATGTTTCTTTGAATCTCCAGTCAGCGAACTTACGATCTTTCCCCACGTGTCCTTCCTGATGATGGACGGTCCTCCTTCTTTCGGGATTTTGTGAGCCCCTTTTCTCCTTGTTATACTTTAAAAGGCGTTCAGGTTCTCCTTGATCCAATGATGGTCGGGTCCTGTGCTTGGATCTAACGTCTGAGATCTGTCCTCCTCTTCAGTGCGCTCTTCTTGAGATCTGACGCCCATCGAGAATTTTGAATGAAATCCAATGATCAGAGATTCTTCTCAAACTTTACGAGTCTTCGATCACTCGATCAATGTTGTGTTGCCTTCGATCATTCGACCTTCCTGAACTTATCTTTTGTTTGCCTGTCAATTACAAACTTCATGTACTCATTCCATCTTCACTGTTGTACTTGCCATCAATGACAAGCATTCGTTGTCTATTAAATGTTTGACATTCGTTGTCTGTTAAATATTTTCCAACAATATCCCCCTTTGGCATTGATGGAAATACAAGCACCCACATGCATTCAGATCTCTTCTCCTGAACTCTTTTCTCCCCCTTTGACATCAATGTCAAAGAAGAAACATTCTTCCCCTAATCTGTTGCAAAACATACTCCCCCTGTCGACTATAAGCATCTTGGGAATACACCAGATATTCAATAAGTACTCCCCCTGACCAGGTGAACAGATTAAACACAAGAGATTATAACCCCCAACTTTTGACGAAGGTATCCAAAAGGGGTCGCTGCTAATGGTTTAGTAAAGATATCAGCAATCTGTTCTGTAGAAGGTATATAATTCAGTTGAACAATTCTGTTTGTAACTTGTTCTCTGAGAAAGTGGTACTTGATTGGAATATGCTTAGTCTTGGAATTAAGAACAGGATTCTTGGAGACACTAATGGCACTTGTGTTATCACAATGAATTGGAATAGGATCAGTGTAAGTTACCTTCAGATCTGCAAGAGTTTGTGTCATCCATAAGATTTGTGTGTAGCAAGTAGCAGCAGCAATGTATTCTGCCTCTGTAGTGGATAATGAAATGGACCCTTTCTTTTTACTAAGCCATCCAACTAATGAGTCACCCAGAAAAAATGCTCCTCCACTGGTGCTTTTTCTCTCATCAACACAGTTTGCACAGTTTGCATCTGAATAAGCAATTAACTGGAAATTCTGATTTCTAGGATACCACAGACCATAAGTCATTGTTCCCTTCAAATATTTAAATATCCTTTTGACGGCTATGAAATGACTTTGTTTAAGAGCAGACTGAAAATGACCTACCATTCCAACAGCTTGCATTATATCAGGACGGGATGTTGTGATGTACAGAAGACTGCCTATCATAGAGCGATATGTTCTTTGATCAACATCAGGTGAGATATCATCTTTACTCAGCTTGCAACC
>ML821683.1:135545-153359 GCA_009831015.1 Picea engelmannii
ACTAAACTCTAACTTATCATCCTTGGAGGCTAGCACAACAGGCTTTGTATATCCAGTCTCTACTACATCCCAAACATCAGCACCCAAGGCCATTAAGTATGTTCTCATTCTAATCTTCCAGAAGGCAAAATTTGTTCCATCAAGCAGAGGGGGCTTAGAGGCTGAAGTCCCTTCATGACTTGTCATGTTTAAGCTTACAGATCTACCTTTGAATAAAAGGAACCCGCTCTGATACCAATTGTTGAAATTACTAATACAGCTGAGAGGGGGGGGTGAATCAGTTGTCTTTGAGCTTAAACAATTGTAACTCTATTAAAATATTCTTAATCTTTCTTCAAGTGATCATCAACATTATACAGCATATGGACAGTAAAATTAAAAAGCATCAGTCACACATAAGGTATACACAGAGACAGATTTTCACGAGGAAACCCATAAAGGGAGAAAACCTCTTCTTCTTCGAAATGATAGGCAGTCTTTTAAGTTTTGTACATCATCCTTAATTGAGCACCAACTCAATGTGAGGCTGCTACCTCGGTTTTACAAGCTGCAACTTGTTTGAGAGCACCAAATATCTGGTTTCTCTAGCACCCACTAGAAGGAAGCACCAACTCCCTTAATTTTCCAGCGCCAACTGGATAGAAGCACCAACTTCCAGTTACACAGGATCCAACCTGTATAATAGAGAACACTTGTTCTCCCTTGCACCACCCTGCCACCCTGGTTTCTCTAGCTGCAACTAGATGGAAGCTACAAATTCCTGTGTTCAAGATCCCACTTGAACCTCTGAGGACAACAGTCCTCCCGAGCACCTCCCTACCTCCCTAGAATGTTAATAAATAAATAAACAGTCAACTACATAGATAAATCAATTCATACCAATCTTTCTTTGTTCTGTAATTCTGGTCTTCTACAAACTATTATGTTGTTCTTCTCTTCCTCTGTCTATTCAGCGGGTATGCTTTGCATCAACTCGTTCTCTCATTCTGCTCTGCTCCAACTTCTCTTCATCATCTTTTACTCTTCACTGAGTTTCTTCTCACACTGTGCATCTTCACCATCTCACACCGCACATCCTCTTATTTTTCCTTTCTTATAGTTTCATTCATTTTCCATACCCAACAGCCAACCTCACGTTGTCTGTCTCATTTTCTTTTATACACACACCCACGGCGGTTCCACTTCGCATCTCCTTAGGCATAAGAAAGACAATTGTCCAAACAACTGAAACGCCAACTGATTCGCCATCATGAGTTCGTTTCGCTAACAGATTTGTAACTGAGGAGTTGACTGTGAGAGAGAACAGTAACCCTCCGATCTTTGTTCAAATTCACCTGCACCGTTGGATTGGCTTCATGAGATCTTGAATTTATTTCCTTTAAATCGGGTTTCGGCATTTCGGCAATCCTGTGCTGAGTGTCTCGACACTTCATATCCCGATCTCCGAAGTTCCGATACATAACTTTTCTGCACTAGCTCCTTCCCCAATATGACTATGGTCATAACCAAGCGCCTATGCAAAAAGCACTTTCGCGATTTCTTATTTCGTGAATTTCAACACTATGCTCCGTTGACCCCAAGTCAGTGAAATTTTGATCACTCGCCACATGTCATGTGATTCGTGGTCCATATGTGATCTTGATTCAATGACTATGATTGAATCGCGATTTCGCGATTTCGGCATTCTTGTTGCATTGGGTTATTTGCCTCTCCATGTCGCGATTTGCGAAACTCCGATATGGAGTTAGATCAACGGTCCAGATCTGAGCTTGATTCAACGGCTGCGATTGAATCACAATTTTGCATATCATGAAATCGACATTCTTGTTGCATTGTTTTCTTGCCTCTCCATGTTGTGATCCCCGAAACTCCGATATGGAGTTAGATCAACAGTTCAAATCTGAGCTTGATTCAATGGCTGCGATTGAGTCGCAATTTTGCATATCGCGAAATCGGGATTCCTGATGTCAATAATCTTTGACATGTCCAACTCTCGATCCCCGAAACTTCGATAAGGACTGGAATCAACGGTCCAGATTCAACCTTAATCTGACGGCTCAGATTTCATCACGATTTCGCATATCGCGATATCAGAATTCTTGTTGTCAATAATCTTTGACATGTCCAACTCTAGATCCCCGAAACTCCGACAAGGACTGGAATCAACGGTCCAGATTCAACCTTAATCTGACGGCTCAGATTTCATCGCGATTTCGAGAAGTTAAGGAACCATGTTCCTTTGACTCTCCAGTCAGCGAACTTACGATCTTTCCCCACATGTCCTTCCTGATGATGGACGATCCTCCTTCTTTCGGGATTTTGTGAGCCCATTTTCTCCTTGTTATACTCTAAAAGGCGTGTAGGTTCTCCTTGATCCAATGATGGTCGGGTCCTGCGCTTGGATCTAACGTCTGAGATCTGTCCTCCTCTTCAGTGCGCTCTTCTTGAGATCTGACAGCCATCAGGAATTTTGAATGAAATCCAACGATCAGAGATTCTTCTCAAACTTTATGAGTCTTCGATCACTCGATCAATGTTGCATTGCCTTCGATCATTCGCCTTCGAGCATTCGACCTTTTTGAACTTATCTTTTGTTTGCCTATCAATTACAAACTTCCTGTACTCATGCCATCTTCATTGTTGTACTTGCCATCAATGACAAGCATTCGTTGTCTGTTAAATATTTTCCATTCGTTGTCTGTTAAATATTTGCCAACACCTTAATCATTGGCAGGAAGAAGCTCATTTGAGAAGAATCGGAGTTAAGTGGGGACCAAATATACTAAGATGAGGGCATACTCCCAAAGGCACTTTTACAATGAAAGAAGCTTACAACCTGCATGCAAAGTTCCCATCGCTTCCCAAAAATATACTTTGGGAAAAAATATGGGGTTCCAACTCATGGCCCAAGATCAACATATTCCTTTGGCTTGTTGGGCACAAAATTATCCTCACTTGGGAAAAATTGAAAAAGTGAGGTTTGATAGGACCTTCCATCTTCCATTTGTGCCTAAGTTCCAAGGAAACGTTGGAATCCCTCTTGAATCAATGTCCATACAATGCCAACATCTGGGATCAAATTGCTTCATAGATGCGTCAGACGGACCAAAATAAGGAAGGGATTAGAAAAAAATTTAGAGGATTGGTGCTTCACTGCGTTTAAAAATCCCATACTCAACTATATCTGGTAGAAATTGGGAATGATTTGCTGGAAAATATGGAAAGAATGTAATAGACGAGTCTTCCTCCCAAAGCATCAAAACTTGGACAAAGTTTGGCTCCAAATCAAGAATAATATATTAGAGACAATCCTAATAAAGACTTGGACTTCTAAGGGTCTCTCCTATGATCGAAATGAAAGGGTCATCCTAAAGTTGGGCTCTCCATATCACCCATTCAACTCCTAAGGTCAATAGGAATCTCAATCATGCTCAAGGCACACCAATATGGAAACATCCACCACTGTGATTCCTTAAGCTTAATTTTTATGGGGTGTCTAAAGGAAATCCAGGCCCAGTGGGTTATGGGTTTTTTTTCAGGGATGAAATGGGCTCAATCATTCATATCTTAGCTGGAATTATTGGCTACAACTCGAATAATGAAGTCAAGCTCTGGGATATTATTAAAGGCCTCCTTTTATCTCAACAAAAATGGTTACAATAATTTAGTTTTCAAGGGAGACTCCCAAATAATCCTTAATATTTTGACAAGGCTTCTCAATGGCTCTACCCCAGATAAGATCTCACCTAGTTGGAGGTTCCTTCATAATCTAAAACTACTTCAATCTCTCCTTGCTATAGGGGGAAACCCCCCCTATGGAATACACTAGGGTTCAATCGTGCAGGCAGAGCTAACCATCTAAAGTCTCCTACTTTTAACAACTATCCCGACCATACCCCACATTCATGCATAAAATACAAAGTATAAGGATCTGGTAGTCTTACCTTAAACTCTGCATCCGGTGTCGATCCTTTTGTGTTCGGTCGCTTCTCGACTACAAGTATCCTCCCAAGGCTAACCTGCATTCACCAAAAGACAAACAAGAAACTACGAACATGCATCTTATATATGAATTAGTGGGTTAGATGTCATAATAAAATGTAAATCAAACATGAAGATTGAACACATCAAATGGTGGGACAGAAAAAGTACTTCTTTATATTAATCTCACAAATTCAGTTACAAAATGAGATCGGCGATTGCTCTTCGAACCTGGTCCTGGGATCCTCTTCACCAAGCTCCAACTACTTCCACGTATCCTTCTTCTCTCACACTTCTCTCCAGAGAATGGGCATAGGCTTATGAATTAGGAAAAAGGCAAGAATAGGGAATTATGGCTCAAAAATCACAATGTGGCTGCAAATTCTTGGGGCAAGGGGGGGAAATTAAATGGGTAGAATTTCATTGTTGCTATGTTTCTCCTTGGAATGAGACCCCAACACATCCTTTTATATGACAAAAGGATGGTTATTCGGTTGGGTGATGGGCTATAGGCGTTGGATTAGTTGGGAAACTACCCAATAGCCCGTAATCTCAACGAATCCCTTGCAACTTTTATTTTTTGCAACTTTTTTGGGTATACGTGGCTATAATGGTGCATCTATCATACGTACGTGGGTAGTAGTGGTGCAGGGCGCGTACATATTCAAAAATTGTGTTTTTAAGAAGAGTTGTTCAATGTTGTCTTGGCAAAAATAGTAAGTAAGATGGCTTGATGTCAGGTATGCATGTATGGTGCAATTTAGGGTTATAACAGATGCCCCCTAATGTGTGAGGTCAGAAGAGAATCTAATGGCTGAAATACATTACAAATATTCACCAACGTACGAAGTGAGTGAGTCCGGGACCAAAGTTCAGGAGGTGCCATCTGCAAAATAACAATTGTCTCACCAAGGCGGGCATACCCATGCTCAGGATGAAATAAATCATTGTTGCCAATCAAATACATTGCAGATCCATGTCATATAACTATATAAAGTGTATCCGCAAGCAATATACAGCAGATCTACATCTCAAAATCAAAGATATATTTGTATAGTATCCATCTTCAAGAAGCCAATGATGCCTGATGGTTGGATATGAGGTCTTCAGAGCTCAAGCAACAACTTCAATATCTTCAAAACTTGGGTAGAAGTGTAATGTGAGTGTACTACTCCACTACCCAGAGGTATTTGACGGCTCGTCGAGGAACAGACAAGAGGATCTTGGTGATCAAGCAAAGAAATTCATTGATTTTGAACAAGGACTTGATTCGACTTTAGGGATGGTCGGGAATGAGGTCAAGAGACAAACTGCAGAGAGGCCGACTCAAGTTGGGTAAAACTTCCCTTGGAAAATAGCATGAATGATGATCAGACTCAGGCAGTAAGACATTGACATAAGTTCACGATGCAGGAGGCAATGCAAACTCTCCATATGTTTGTAAGGATAACCAAATGGAGGAGGACATAGATCCATGTTACGAGAACAACTTCCTAAGGTCATATTAAATCCCAAATCTTGACGAACAAACGGAAGGATGTGCTTTGTCCAAGGGTGACTCATTGTGCTTCCATAAAAAGAAAATACTTTTCCCATCCTCTTTTTGGGGTATATTTGATTTTTTTGTCTTTTTCAATATTTTTGGAGAGCTTGAAAAAGAACAAAAGAATGTTATGTTACAAAGGAGGAACGAGTGTCGCAAGCATACTATTTCCAAGCTTGAGGAACACACTAATGCTCATAACAAGGAGACGTGTGCAGGGAAAGGACACTCGGAAAAATTCCTCCATGGGTCAAGGTGTCGAGACACAAAGGCAAAGTGCTACAAGGCTTGCGTATAAGGCATGCTTCAAAGATTCAGTTGAGAGCAACCTGGAGCCGACATTAGGCCAAATACACAGGAATGAAAATGAGATTAGCAGGACACGATGAAACCCCCTTCAATGTATTTTTTACGAGCCCGGAGAAGGTAAGCTCGGTGGTTTTTCACTTTTAGAGATTCTGAAAAAACATAAAAGAAGACTCCACTGGGGTACCTTTTTCGAAGATAGTCTAGTCGGCTCAAAAAAGGGATAAACTAGCACCGAAAAGACATCTATTCAAAACCATTTTAACAAGTGTGAAAAAGACAAGATCACTCAACAATCTTTTCAATTTTAAGGAGTCTGAAAAGAGCTTAACTATGGACTCACTGTTTTTTTCTAGATTTAGTCTCCTTAGCCCGAAAAAAGTGAAATTTACTAAGGAGAACTCTCCCGGCGAGACAAATCTCCCGAGGTGTACCTTTTTCCTCCTTAATCTATAGGCTGGAAAAAGGGGTAAACTCATGCCAGTAGATGTTTTTCTGAACCAATTAACGAGTGTGAAAGAACAAGGTCACTCGACGATCTTTTCAATTTTAAGGAGTCTGAAAAGAGATTAACTATGGAATCCATAAAGGATGTTCTTCTGGACCAGTTTAACGAGTGTGAAGAAACAAGCTCACTCGACGATCTTTTCGATTTTAGGGAGTCTCAAAAGAGATTAACTATGGACTTCATGAGGGTTCCTTTTTCGTAAATTTAGTCCATCGGGTCTGAAAAAGGGTTAAAATTATACCTGAGAATACTCTTCTAGCGAACCGAAGTTCCTAGAGCATACCTTTGTTCGTAAAATTGACCATCCGGACTGAAAAAGGGGTAAACTATCGTCGAACAGACGTGCCTTCAAATTTTAGTTTTGCGAGCATGAAGGGAAACAATATTGCTCGACAATGTTTTCATGTTTAGAGAGTCTGAAAAGGGCTTAAAGAAGACTCCAGGGGACTACGACTCATGTATGAAACTAGTTCAGGTAGAGCCCATTTCTAGGCTCAGACCAAGAGTCTCTTCGATAGTCAACTTGGAAAGTCTCCCAAAAGGGAAGAAAACACAAACCACGATGTAATTCCTCCCACGGTATAGAAACAGTAGTCAAGGATTCAAGGATAGCCTAATCTGAAGGCAATTCAAAATCTGAGATATCACACAAACGAGGGTCCGCAGTCCCAAAGGGTGAAGTAAACTGGCCATATTCCATATGACGATGGTAGCTCTGGCCAGGACTAGCAGATTCTATCAGCAAAGAATCACGGATCTACAAACAACGAGATCATACTCAGAAGGAGACTCAAGATCATTTAGACCAAGTGGGGGAAGCAAGGGATCCCATGCCCCCATTGGATAAACCAATGGATCAATTGTTGAGACCAAATCTCGAGAAGGAAAACATGATTGCACAGGTTCCTTCTCAGAAGCAATTGAACATCGAAGATAAGACGCCACATAATTAACCCGTGGTGAGGTAGAGTCTACATGAACACTACAAACATGTAAAGGGGTAGTCTGAAATAACGTCGAATTAGGATGGTGATTATCAGATGCTAGTTGGTCAATAGTGGCAATGCTTCCATTATGAGGAAAATGCATCACCCGGAAGAGCGTAGACACCACAGTGTTCATAGAATATACATAATTTCACCCAAGAATCATATTAAAATCTAACGGGCCTTGTACCACTATAACATCGACAAGGACAATGTTCCCACCTAATGAGATAGGCAACTGAGGAAGAATCCCCAAATATTCACTAGGACATCTGTTAAAATCGAACAGCTCATGTGAATCAGACACAAGCTCGGGAGATCCCAAGACTTTCCAAACCGAGGAGGATAAAATACTTGCAGAGGCTCCTTCATCCACAATACATCAATAAATGTTTGTTGGATTAACTTCAACCCTTATTTGAAAAGGTGCAGAAGAAGGAAGATGAGGCTCAACAAGATCAGTCCAATCAAAGGAAACCATCCTAGGGTTTGGAGGGGGTGTGCTCAAAATGAGTAGAATGCCCCCTTGTTCTGAAAGTACTAAACTGGAAATACTAAAAACATAGTCGGTAGACACATCACTCTCCAAGAGAAGAGTGGGATCAGTTGAAGACTGCATCAACGTGAACACTTTGGTAGACTCGACACTCTCTAAGAGAAGAGTGGTATCATCTGAAGACTGCGTCGGCATGACCACTTTCTCAACCAATGGATGAATAGGCTGGGAGAATACATGGTCTAAAGGAACCTCACCCCCTAAAAGAGGAGTGGGATCAGCCGATGACTGCATCAACATGACCACTTTCTCAACCATTGGTTGAATAGGCTGCGAGACTACATGGTATAAAGGCACCTCACCCCCTAAAAGAGGAGTGGGATCAGCTGATGATTGCATCGGCATGACCACTTTATCAACCAATGGTTGAATAGGCTGCGAGAATACATGGTCTAAAGGCACCTCACCCCCTAAAAGAGGATTGGCATCAACCGATGACTGCATCAACATCACCACTTTCTCAACCAATGGTTGAATAGACTGTGAGGAAACCTCAGAAGACTCAGAATCAAAAGAGCTTGTAGACAGGGACGAATATATTCATACCTCTAGAAGGCCAGGGCACAAATGAGTAAGGTGATCTCCCTTGCAAAGCTTACAAGGGAACTTAGGCTTGCATCCTATCTGTCTAGGTTTCTCAACAAAATCAATGCCCCTAGCATGACTAGCAATGATTGGTTGCACATCTCTAACATGACTTGTAGAGGTTGGTGATGGGTCGATAACATGACTTGCAGAGGCTACAGACCTATTACCAGTATGACTAGCAGTGACTGGAATTTTTCCCCCAACATGACTTGCAGAGGGTGGGTGCTTGCCCCCAGCATGACTTGTAGAGGCTGGGTGTTGGTCTTCAACATGACTTGCAGAGGTTTATGACCTATCTCCAACATGAATCGTAGAGGTTGGTGATATATCACTCGTATGACTCACATTGATGAGGCTTGTGCCTCCAGCATGACTTGCAGAGGTTGGGTGTTGGTCTTCAACGTGACTTACAGAGGTTGTCGACCTAACTCCAACATGATTCACAGAGGTTGGTGACTTCTTCTTCATATTCTTCCTCTTTCTATTTTGTTTAGACTTTTGGTTACTAGTAACTGTACTTTCACCAGAGGTGGGAGAAGGAGGAGGAGAAGACTTTGCTGACGAAGGAACATCAACATTATGCCCATGACATAAAGTGATTAACTGAGAAGCGTCAAGAGCATTCAGGACATTTGGAACTGTACCCAACCAAACCGGTAGTCCCACATTCAACCCAGGAATGTACAAAGTGGCCATCAAAGGGACACCACCGTTTTTGAAGAAAGGAAAAGAACAAGAATCCCCTTGCGAAGGGGTTCCTTGGTTGGTATCAGTAGTAACCTTTTCCATGAATATATTATGCACAGGTTCTCCCCTTAAAGGATCGTTCAAGTCCATAAAAGTCTCACACACTGACTCTGGAGAACTAGTGTTATCAAAACAACACCTATAAAGAGGCGACTCCATGTTTCTAAGCGGAAGACAGAAAATTCCTCACGACCAGTAGAGTGGGCGGTCTACCACCCTAGGTTAGAGACCCAAATAAATGACTAACTAAATCACTATGGAAAACTAGGGAGCATAGAGCACACACTAAAAGTTCCTAAAGGAAAATCAAGCAGATCACTAACTAGTTGGAAGAACAGTTACGCCAACCAACACTAGAGCAACTTACCAATGCAAGTGAAACTCGAACATGGAAGCACCCTCCAGGTATAATATGCAAAGAGTGGCCTGATGTCTTCCCTAGGTACCGTGGTATACCTCCACAGTCACCTGTGTAAGTCCCTAAAATAAAGGCAACTAGGTTTCCAGCTCACGAATAGTCACTAGGCGGGTATAGTCGACAGTCGGGTGGACCGCAATGAGCAAGGTAACTAATCTCGAAACCTACCGAGGGTATCAAAATCAAGTGGTCCAGAAGACAACTAAGGATCCTGAACAGATTCGGGGTCCACGAAGATCTATAGGCAAATGCAACCAATAGTATCCCACGACAAGTCCTCAATATGTGTTCCCCACTACGCTTGGTCTGGCTTTGGAGGGGTTATCTCCGCTACCTTTCCGCATGCGACCTCGTGTTTAGCCCCTATGCTAGAGGGGGGAACCAGATAAATTTCACATTCACTAGAATTTTTACACTCCCTAGCACTGACTCCAATGTTTGTCTGTAAGCCTTGAAGAGTTTCCTCTCCAACCTAATTCAAGGCTTTATCCTAGACTAGTTGATTGACCCTACAAACATAAAGTCTAATTAATTTTAATTAGCGTTCTTTTTACTGGCTTGATTTACTCAAAAAG
Organism: Picea engelmannii; assembly: GCA_009831015.1. NCBI lineage: Eukaryota > Viridiplantae > Streptophyta > Pinopsida > Pinales > Pinaceae > Picea > Picea engelmannii. The sequence goes on from ML821683.1 coordinate 145,754, forward strand.
GGTGTGGTAGTGCAACTAATGTTGTTAAGACTCTTGCAAAAAATGAAACTTATAAGAACACTAGCAAAGAAGGATTATCTTTCTTATTTTATTTTGAAATGCTTTTAAGATGAGAAGAAAACACAACACTATGTTAATTTCTTTTTCTTTTTCAAATAACAATGCAAAGCAAATGCCAAGAAAGAAAGAGACCTAACAAACTAAGTTTTTATTTTTATATTTTATTCCAATCAAAGAAGAAGTAACAAAATATTCTAAAAGAAATTGATGAATATACGATTCTCGTTTTTTTTTAAATTTCAATCTAAAAATAAGTTGAAAAGGCTAGGAAACACAAGAAATCTTTTTTTTAAAAAGACAAGCAAATTGACGTCAAATCCAGGCTAAAGACTGTAACAATAGAGACTAGTTGTAAATCAAGAAACCCCTAAGAAGTATGACTTCAATCAGGGAAGAGGTTGAATGCCTCTTCTTACTGAAAAAATTTCTTGACACAGGCACGCTACTGACACTTAAGCATCATGTGTATGTACACAAGCTATCCAAAGGTAGGGCGCGTATGTACACGTCCAGACCCACTGCAGGCTGCATACACCTCTGTAACTTCTCAAAAAATAAAACTAACAGTCAAGACTAACAAGGCAGGGAGTACTGGTATGGCAGACCAGAATCCCTTGAAGACACGGAAACTTACAGAAAACTCAAAAAAAGGTAATCTAAACCAATTAAAACACCCAAAAAATCCCCTAAAACCCTAGAGGCTTACCCAATATGGTCGCTAATTCTGCCATAGCGGGAAAACCCCCAATATTGACTACACTAGGTTTCAATCGTGCAGGCAGAGCTAACCATCTAAAGTCTCCTACTTTTAACACCTATCCTGACAATACCCCACATTCATGCATAAAATACAAAGTATAAGGATCCGGTAGTCTTACCTTAAACTCTACGTCCGGTGTCGATCCTTCTGCGTTCGGTCACTTCTCGACAACAAGTCTCCTCCCAATGCTGGCCTGCATTCACCAAAAGACAAACAAGAAACTATGAACATGCATCTTATATATGAATTAGTGGGTTAGATGTCATAACAAAATGTAAATCAAACATGAAGATTGAACACATCATATGGCGGGACGAAAAAAGTACTTCTTTATATTAATCTCACAAAGTCACTTACAAAATGAGATCAACGACTGCTCCTCGAACCCGATCCTGGGCTCCTCTTCACCAAGCTCCAACTACTTCCACATATCCTTATTCTCTCACACTTCTCTCTAGAGAATGGGCATAGGCTTATGAATGAGGAAAAAGGCAAGAATAGGGAATTATGGCTCAAAACTCACAATGTGGCTGCAAATTCTTGGGGCAAGGGGGGAAAATGAAATGGGTAGAGTTTCATTGTTGCTATGTTTCTCCTTGGAATGAGACCCCAACACCTCCTTTTATATGACAAAAGGATGGTTATTCGGTTGGGTGACGGGCTATAGGCAGTGGATTAGTTGGGAAACTACCCAATAGCCTGGAATCTCAATGAATCCCTTGCAAAATTTTATTTTTTGCAACTTTTGTGGATATACACAAGTTGTAATGGTGCAACTAGCGTATGTACGCGGGCGGTAGTGGTGCAGGGTGCATACATCTTCAAAAATTGTGTTTTTAAGAAGAGATGTTCAGTGTTGGCTTGGAAAAAATAGTAAGTAAGATGGCATGATGCCAGGTATGCATGTATGGTGCAATTTAGGGTTATAACACTCCTCCATCCCAAACAATTTATCATTCCTTCCCATGTCAGGAGAAACTCCAACAAAGTGGCAGGAAAACTAGCTAAAATCAAGGTTTATCGTTTGGCAGAGGACTTACTCTGCAATTCTTCATAGTATATTGATTACCCCATTCCCATGGAATGCATTTCCTTGGCACAGTTGCACTACTCGCCCCTCGATGGGGTGTCACCAAGATCATAATCCATTACGCGAGGAAACGCATACCACGAGACAACTACCTGGTGCATCGCTTCACGATTCAAGTAAGTGAAGGTCGTCACCTGGTCGCTGCCAGCCCGGGGAATTCAAACCATGTCACACCTAGCATGAACTCAATGCAAGGGAAGTTTCTTTATTAATATGCGAATGGAGGGAGGAATTTACTCTTGGTACGAATCCATCAACACGGTACCAGTCACCATGAATTCGCTCATGCATGGGGAATTATGGAACTCAGTGATGGAGGGAATAGTCATTTCACTGTTTTCTTTCACTGAAGGCACAACAACACAAATGACATACTTTGGCTTGGGGTTTTTTGTCTCAGGAACCTTCCAATTTTGATTGTTCCATGTCGAGGCAGCGTGGATGCTTGAAGAGTGGCAGTGGCAACCACATTCTAGTGGGTAGACCTCTTGTTATAGTTGAAAGCAACGATGTCAAGCCAGAAAGCAAAAAAATCTCTAGAACTCCTTCATAGGGATCATCTCAATAGCAGGATAGTGGCCACACTCCCTCTGGGTGGGGATGCAAAATTAAATGGTTTGATGGGAAAGGAAGGTCTTTGGGTTATGCCCCAAAATCTCTACCAGGTTGGACTTCTTCGAAAAACCCACAGCCTAGCCAGGAATATGACTCTTCACAGGGATATCAGGCTGACACCTCTTCACATTTGGTTTAAGGGTGCCCATTAGAGGTCGCCTTCATGGATAAGCAACAAAATCTGAATGAAGATAATTCCCAAGGAATTCTCGAGGTCGTGTCTAACACTCAAAAATTAATTTTCGACCTGCGCAGTGAGGTTCAGGACATGCATTTTCTCCTGGAATTGTTGGACCAAAGTTTCTATCTGGTTATGGACGCAAAAATTGAGTGAGAGGAAGCTCCATCACTCTCAACGGTTGTTGTGGTGAAGCCCATTCTCCTCCCTATGTGCACCAAAGGTCACTCTATCTAATGGTTACCAAGTTTATGTTTTAGTTCTTAGATGTCTAACTTTAAGCATTGAGTCTAAGTTAGGTCTTAGTTCCCTCCAGTGCAATGATAGACAACCATTTTGTATCTATTATTTTTGGTTTTGTACTAAGTATGGAAACATGAAAGAACAAGCATGATAAATCCACTAGGACAAAGTCGGTTTCCTAGGGTGGTGGCTCTGTTTCTCGTGAACAAAATAACTATTTGTAACAGACTTTCATAGCATGCAATACAAACCTTCTTACTTACAAAAAAATATATATATGATTCGACTTCTGTCCATATTAAACCAATACGGGCTCTTCGCCCCAACACATCGGCTCACCAACCTAAGTCACATTTATACAATTACATTATATAAATTCACGAGGATTAAAATTGAGGATGTTACAATATGTAATAGACTTCAAACATTATTGTATGATGTTAAAATATGTAATTTTAAATTGTAACCATTGTTTTTTTTAATTGTTATGTAAATTTTCATTTTTAATTAATCATTTCAAGTTTTAGATTGTTATTACTATTAATTCTCTTACGATCTTTATCATAGGAAAATATATTTACATTAATTACATATTTTATTTTATTGTGTCGATTCATCATGAATAATTTTATTTAATTTAATTATTTATAAAGGTTATTGTTTTATTTTTGTTTTTGTTGTGATTCATCATCTCCACGCTTTACTTTAATTACATATTCATGATGAATAAATTATTTAATTTAATGACTTATATATCTTGATGTAGTTATATTTTAGTTATGGTTTTTTTGTAAGCAGTTTGATATTTAGTTCAAAAGAAATTATTAGTATTGAGAGTAGAGGGATTTTCACTTGGAGTTTGAGTGTTTACTAGAAAAACACCAGGCTACAAATAATGTGAGTTCACGCATGATTATTATGATTACTATGCTCCTATGTTTAGTTTTGATGTTATCAATGTCGCACAAGAGAATTTTGACATTTCCTAATGGTTTGCATATTTATATTGCATGGAAGTAAAACACTTTATGAGTAAGTTTGATTGGTTTAAGAATGACAAGTTCATATTATTTGGGATCTCCAATTGTGTATACATAATTTGTACCATTCATTAATGTGTGCATATTATATTTAGAAATACTACATATTTACAAGAAACAGTTGGAAAATATATTTATCCATAATGGAGATAGATAGAAATAATCAAACATATTTTTTATAGATGAAGGTCAATACTATTTAGAGGATAATAGTGAGGAAAATTACTTCAAATTTCCATCAAGTTGGGCATTTGATGCTTCATATGAAAGACATAGAAATATTAAAACAATTTATGTTCATTCTGAATTTTCCGAGGCCTCATCCAAAGATGAGGAATTTCTTCAAAACATTCAAAACAACTATCCTTGATTATGAATAATAGTTGTTATTTGATTGTTAATTTAATAATCTTTTCTATCATTAAAGCATGTCAATATTCCTATTAATAACATAATAAAAAATCAAACACATTGTTTTTTTTTTATTCAACTAAAATGGTTAGAGATTGTATTAAAAAAGAGTCGTGGCCACACCAGACAACTTGATAATACAAAGATTTAGAAGTAAGATCATGAATTAGAATTCTTTTGTCTTCCAATAAAATAGTTGGGTGTGGAAGAAATTGACCCGACTTTTTTTGTCATATTCTCAAGTACAAGGATAAATTATTACAATTTGATTAAATAAGAAAATGTAGAAACAAAAAATGATTATCATTTTCTGAGTGGTCTCCCCCCTCCACCCCTTCATATGGTAGAATACATGATTGATTGATGATCCAAGAGGATATTTGATTATGTCTCAAAATCTCTTCAATCTCATCTAGATTTCCTTCCCCTTGTGAGAGGAGGGGATGGATTTGGGGCATTCTTTAGGGCCCTAACAAAATAAAGAGACTCAAATGTTTCTATCAGATGAGCATGTGGAAAGAAAAAGGGGAGATATATTATTTCCTTGCTCCACATCTTCCTCCTCTTCCTTTTATGTTTTTTCTACTTCCTCTTCTTCCTTTTCTAATTCCTCTACTTCCTCCTCTCTCTCCATGAATTATATGTTTTCCAATGGGGTATTGACCTTTGGATCTGCTTGATATGGATCCAAACTACCTTTGAGATGAATTGATCCAGAATTGGGATGAGATTTTGATGGATCTAAACCACCTTCAAGATAATATGATATAGATTTAGGATCTCCCAACATTTTCTCTTCCCCTTAATTTTCCCTCTCTAATTCATCTTGATTTCCAAGAGCTTTGTATTTGTTACTGTTTAAATTGGTTGGTATCTCTTGCAATGGCTTTGATCGTTGTGGCCCTTGATGCTAGGAATTTTTGTGCCTACTAGGGACCATATTGAACTCATATTGTTTACTTTTCTTCTTCTTTAGGAGAGGTTGATCCTCTTGATTTTTGGGGTATTCTTTGTCAAATTTCCCATAAATATGATAGGTGTTACTCTTGAAAGGAGTTTTCTCATAATATAGATTGATTTGCAACACCTATGGTATTACGCTCTCTAGATCCACCTCCACACATACTTTCACACAAGAGAACAAGTTTCCTTTTGGTTCTACTCAATCAATGAACTGACCCAGCTTGTGCCCAATATCTCTAAGTGTGCTTTTGTTCTAGAAAATCAATGGGAGATGTGTTAGCCTAACCCACCCATGGGTTGTTGTTATTTCCTCTTCTATATTGAATCCAAGGGACCATTGAGATAGATACATTCCCTTGGACCTCATGAAGTAGGGTCTAGAGTGAAAATAGAAATCATGTTCTTATTTATTGAAAAAAAATACCGATTACTAGTTGCAAATGATATTACCTATCCTTGAATCTTAGGGGTCCGTTGCTCCACTACCCATGTTTCTACGGTTCTTGGACTAGGCCAAAGGCATGGAAACTTTCCAATCAAAGCATGTTCAGATTGAATAATGGATTTCCTTCTTGGTTACTAAGATGAGAGATCCAACTATGGGATGGCTTCCAACCATTTTACAAATATCATTTTTTGTGGTTGGGATCGTTTTCTCATATTTAGGGAACTTACCAAGGTGTTAAACACTTCTATCTCTAAGTTGTTGGCCTATTCCATTATTTTTGGAGCTCAATCGAACTTCCCCTCACACTTGGATTTGGTGAACAAGATATCAAATCTCCCACTTGTTATCCAAATCATTATCTGAAATGTAACTCACTCTGCATATAGAATGGTGGCATATTGCAATGGTAGAATGATCTGTAGTGATTTTTGCATTTGACAATTCCTTGCAATGATGACTAGTCACAACTAGGATAAACCCTAGCTTCAGGAGGAAATCATACCACATGTCATCCCCACATTCTTATTCATAGGATTAATTAAAATCAAACATATTGTTTATAGATGAAGATCAATACCATTTAGAAGACAATAGCGAGGATAATTACGTCAAATTTCCATCAAGTTACACTTTTGATGGCTTGTTTGAAAGAGAGAAATATTATTTAATAATTTTGTGTTTATTCTAAACTTTTCCGGGCCTCAACGAAACATGAGGCATTGGTTGAAACATTGAAAGTTCAACTATCATTGATGATGAATAGTAGTTGTAATTTGATCGTTAATTTAATAATCTTTGTTATTGATGAAGTGTGTCAATATTCCTATTACTAACATCACTTTACTTTAATATTTTTAATATAAGAATGTTGATGATAATTCTATTGATTTTAGAAATTGGTTATTGGAAAAAAATATGAATACTATGTAAGTGATGATGTTGTTTTTGGAAAATTTCATATCATATTTGTACTAAATTTACTTAATAATTTTTCAATGTACAAATACCAATATTAAGCACAATGTGTGTTCTATTTCTTTTCTTGCATATACAAGATATTTATTGAATAAACCATTGATTATATATTCGATATGAATTGAGTCTTGTTACACGCAATTCATAAAAGATCATTACCAAACAAGTCATTGGCAAGACATCCAAACATTGATACAAGTACAAAGATTCATTTTATATGCCCAAGGGTTAGAGAATTCTTTAAATAGCGACTTATTGTTTTTGAGGTTATTATTTGGACATAGGTACAAAAAAAATGTGAATGCTAGTTCTATTTGACAAAAATGGATTAAAAAGGGAACAATTTAAAATCATTCTAATTCGAAACGATTGTGACACCATACCAAGAAAGGGTCATGTTGGTGTTGTGAATCCACATATATTTTTGAAACCTTTAAATAAAGTTTTGGATATCTTTAAAGGGGATTCTGATGTTAGAAACAAAGTAATTTTGAAAGAAAAATATATTTCTAAGGTTGAAGGGAACTATTTAATTGCAAAAGGTTATAATTTATGACATTTTGAATGACACATACTTGTTAGATCACTTATGGTGCTGCTTGCTACCATTGAATGGTGTTAGTGAAAATGAAAATATTAAATCTAGTTTTGCAATTTTGGAATCTGATATTGGCATATTTGGAATCAGATGAACTTTAGAAACCCCAATTTTACACTTTGGAGACAATAATTTTGTTGTGTCTCTAAAGGGGATTAGACTAAAATTAGTCCAAATTTAAAGAAATTGGCATTAAAAGGAAATAGAACATCTATGATTAAGTTA
>ML821684.1:86793-107545 GCA_009831015.1 Picea engelmannii
TGCAGAATAAAAGTCCCCACAAGTTGCTTGAAAACAAGACACCTGAGGAAATGTATTCAGGAGAGAAGCCAGAAGTCAGCCATTTTAGAATATTTGGCTGCCCTGTATTTGTTCACGTCCCAAAGGAAAAGAGGACAAAGTTGAACCCTTCCGAACGAAAGGGCGTATTTGTTGGTTACAATGACACATCAAAGGCTTACAGGATATACATTCTCGGTCACCGGAAAGTGGAGATCAGTCGAGATGTAACCTTCGATGAGAATGCAGCTTTCAGTAAATCCAAACAGATCCATGCAGAAGAGGCACATGAAGAAGAGAATGAAGTCCTAAAGTTCCAGAGGCAGTTGAACCAGAGGAAGTCATTCCAGAGGATCACGACATGAAAGAACCTTCGAAACTAGCCGAGATACCTTCTCGCAAAAGAAGACCAGCATGGGCACAAGAGCTTATCAGAGATGTAGAAAGAATTGGTGCCCCAGAGAAATCTTTCAGGGAAAGTAAGAAGTCGAAGCTGTATTCCAGCTATGTGGCATGCTTGTGTAACATAATGGATGCAAAACCTTCCAGTTATGAAGAGGCTACAAAAAATCAAATATGGAAAGATGCCATGGCAGAGGAATACCAATCCATTATGCAGAATGATGTCTGGGATGTGGTTCCCAGACCAAAGGAAAAATCTGTGGTGAGTTCAAAATGGATCTACAAGACGAAACATGTAGTTGATGGCAGTATTGAAAAATATAAGGCAAGATTTGTTGCCCAAGGTTTCTCTCAAAAGGAAGGGATTGACTATGAAGAAACTTTTTCTCCCGTAGCAAGATATACCTTGATCAGGACTATACTTTCATTGGCCGCTATGATGAAATGGAAGGTGCACAAGATGGATGTAAAGACAGTCTTCTTGAATGGTGAAATAAAAGAGAGTTTATGTGGAGCAACCACTTGGATTCAAGACACATGACAGGGAGACTCGTGTGTGTAGATTAAAGAAGGCTTTATATGGATTGAAGCAGGCACCCAGAGCATGGTATGGTAGGATTGACAATTTTCTGATGAGCTTGGATTTTACCAAGAGTAGTGCAGATCCTAACCTTTACTTTAAGGTTGAGGATGATGAACCGGTGATTCTACCGATGTATGTAGATGACCTGTTTCTAACGGGTGCAGAAAAGCTCATCACTGAATGTAAGAGAAAATTGGCTGCAGAATTCGAGATGAAAGATTTAGGAATGATGCACTACTTCTTGCGACTAGAAGTTTGGCAGAGATCAGATGGGATTTTCCTAAAGCAAGGAAAGTATGTTGTGGAAATCTTGAAGAGGTTCGAGATGTTGGACTGTAAGGCCATGGTTACCCTGATGGTATCAAATCTTAAGTTGTTGCAGGGTACAACTTCAGAGATTGTGGATTCTACCTTATACAAGCAGATAGTGGGCTCGTTGATGTATTTGACAAACACAAGACCGGATATATGTTTTGTTGTGAACACCCTGAGTCAGCATTGGAGCAGCCTAGACAGGTTCATTTGGTTGCAGCAAAACATGTGTTGAGGTACCTTAAGGGTACTCTAGATCATGGTCTCTCTTATAGATCTGACCATGAGTTTGGATTGTATGGATACTCAGATTCAGATTGGGCCGGTAGTATTCCTGACTAGAAGAGCACTTCCGGATATTGTTTCAGTCTTGGCTCCAGTATGGTCTCGTGGAGCAGCAGAAAACAGTCATGTGTGGCACTCAGTACGTCTGAAGGCAAAGAAGCAGTATGGCTTCGGAAGCTGTTGTCTGAGTTATTTGGTCTCAGATTAGAGGTGACCTGCATTTGGTGTGACAACCAGAGTGCATGAAGTTGTCAAAGAACCCGGTGTTCCATGACAGGTTGAAGCATATTGAGATCAAATACTACTATATCAGGGATATGGTACAGAGGGGAGCAATGAGGCTCCAGTTCGTGACTACCGAGGATAAGGTTGTGGATGTGTTCACCAAGCCGCTGTCGAGGACGAAGTTCGAGTACTTCAAGGACAAGCTTGGTGTGGTCCTTCTTCAGAGGGAGTGACAGGTGGAACTCATCCAGCATGAAAAAGGGCTGGTACTGAGTATGGAAAAATCTCATCCAGCATGAAAAAGGGTTGGCACTGAGTCTAGTGGGTCTCATCCAGCATGAAAAAGGGTTGGCACTGAGACAAGAGTGCACATGATCAGGTACTGATGCATCGCAGGAAGTGGATGTCCTGGGGACATGTTGTAGCTATTGAGAGCTACCCACAAACCTTGGTTGCATGGGGTGAAGTCATGTTGCACTATGGATATCCGAGGATGTATAGATTCACATGTTCAATAGTCAATGGATGTGAGCTCATGTGGTATCAGACTTGGAGTCTGTGTCTAGAAAGAATACCTTCCAAGTTAAGAGGGAGTGTTAATATTTTTGGTGTAACTACGGAAGATATTCTTGTATATTTGTTTTAGTCAAACAGAAATTATTATATTATTGGTATTTTACTTATTATGGGTTAGTTAGGTCAAGAGACATTGTTGTGTATAAATAGAGGATAGGTTCCTCTCATTTGGACATACATTCACACACTTCTCTTGTGCATCTTGGAGCGCATAAGAAGGTCTAGCGCACAAGTCTTGGAGACTGGTTCTTTTGGTGTTTTTGTCTTGGTATTTCTTGGAGAGCTATAGCGCATCATTGTACTGGTTGAAGGAATCTATATTGAGGATTTTGGTTGCTAGGTTTTCTCCCCCATGTGGGTTTCCCGGGATAATCGTTGTGTTCTATTGTATCTGTGATTATCTATCTTTCAATGATCCTACTACAGTTGCTATTGGATTAAGTAATTGTAATTGTGTAACTAGAAAATTCAAAATTCCAACAAAAACGACCTGTCTGCTCTAACCAGACAGCTACACTGACAAATGGAAAGGTACCAAAATCAATTGTCTACTATATGTGAAATCCATGAAGACTTGTAAAACATCTATAAAATCCTTTTTCTGCCAACAGTATGCATTATTAATAGAACAGTCTGAGTTACAAATCATAAGAAAACGACCTCGCACACCACATTGTTGGTAATATCTTGTCAAAATAAGACAATGAACCCATGGGAGTGTGGTCTAGCTACAGTTTGCAAGGCAATCAAACTTGTACTATCTCTGAGACCCGTGTTGAAAACCCCTCATGTGGGTGCGGATGAGCCCAAGTAAGGTTTAGGGTGGTTTTGAAAGCATAGAAACGCCCCTCGAAGCACAGCCACTTAGTTGAAGGACAGCTGTAACTTGTAAGTTACTATAAGCATCATTTCCTGACCAAAAAACACAAAGATGGGCCTGATTCTTGCAGCTGCTTCATGATCTGCCTTTAAGATTTTGATGACTATAGTCTTGATCTTTGTACTTACCGGGATGAAACTTTTAGTTTTTGGAATCTTTAACTTTATTGCTTGCAGCAAGTAGCCTAATAATATTTTGGTTTTTATAATGGTAGTTTGGGTAGCTACTGAATCATTTAATATTCTCGATGATAGTGCATGTTGGTCATTGCCCCTGCAGCCAATCTTTTTGCGATAAAAAAGCCTTTGCACATATTGTGTTATATTAAATAGAAAAAATAAAAGCATTTTCTTTGTAAAAATAGGCAAAGAGCCAAATGAACATTAATATTCTCGATGATAGTGCCTGTTGGTCATTGCCCCTTCAGCCAACCTTTTTGCTATAAAAAAGCCCTAGCACATATTGTGTTATATTAAATAGAAAAAATAAAACCATTTTCTTTGTAAATATAGGCAAAGAGCCAAATGAACAGAATAAGACAATGAGTGGATGCCCATATGGTTAAGGTATCCCCTCTCTTCGAGGGGTATGCAGATGCATGCTACTGGGCTTTTACGATTCAACACCCTTCCTCTTGGTATGGAACAGCTCTGTTGGATCCATTTGGGAAGGGTGATTTGTGTAGCTCAGTGGTAGAGCAACCTGCTGGCAGGAAGCAGACCCTGGGAACCCGTCTAGTTTTTAACAATTGGAGAATGTATGGCAGGAGCGCTCAATTTATCCCTTGAGTGAGGTGACTAGCCTACACCAATCAATTTATTAGGAATACCATCCAAAAATGTTGGTAAGCATCCAAAAAAATTTATATATATAAAAGATGAAAACTATATAAAGAGATTTTAGCATTCCCTTTTCTTTCTTTTGCACTGTCTTTCTTATTTTATCATTCAGGCATTGTCTTCGAACTGGAAAAAAACTAATAGCAATCACAATATGGAGAAAAAAGATCAGCATACTTCACAGAGGCATACAATACCTGTTACCCAACTTCAGAAAATCTTGTTTTTTCTGAAAATGGTTCGAGAATGAATAAAAAATACCATTAAAACATAACCCCTCGACCCAAATTCAATTTCCAATCTCAGCTTACATTCAACAATACAAACCATCTTAGATTATCCAAAACACAACTCACCAGATGTGGAAGCTGCTGAAATTGGCGAAGACATTCTCGTATATGCAATAAAATTGTTCTCAAAACTCTTGCTCCGTGCCTGCAATTTCCTGTAAAACTTGTTGGAATGATGAGACCGGTTAAGCAGTCGGAAATTCTTGTATTTAATATCTATTGGGTATCTGTAAACTGATTTGCGCAGCAATGTGCTGGGAATTGGGCGGTAGAAATCCATGAAAACTGCCCAATGGGATTCGTCATTTCAGCAACCAGTTTATATGATCATTAAACAAGAGAGGATTCCGCGTGAAAGCAACACTATAATTGTTGACTACAGACGAAATGTCGTCGTCTGTTTTCCCCGACACTAAGATAGGGCTGCCGTTCAGGTTCTCTGACACGTGGCGTGCAATGATTGGTTCACAGAAAAGTATTCCGTGAAATTCTTTACCAACGGAACAAACTTCCATGGATGAGGTAGTGTTTATGGCCATAATAAGGACAGGGGGAATATATCATTGTACATCACGTTGTGTTCCAAGGGTTATCTTCGTGATAAATCCAAGGTGTTTTTTTATATCAGATTATAGATAAGGGGGTTTTCCGAAAAAACGGATTTTGTTGACCCTACTTGAGTGGTTGTGATTGGTAATCATCATATTAATATTGGGTTTAAACTCTAGTTGGGATGTAGCTTTGGATTATGAGTTCATAATTTTGATAAATTTAATAGAGAAGTATTTTCCATCCTTAATAATATGATTAGAGGAGGGATTTGAGATTGCGAGTCTCGTTTCCTAGTAAAAAGATGGCAAGCAATATGCACCTCGCATTAGTCTAATTAAGATTACTACACGGCTCTCAACTATTCTCACACATTATAGTTGAGGTTGGTTTCTCCTATGGCAAAGCTCTTGTTTAGTGAACTCACATCGTTCTTTACTTAACATTGTTATTGTCTACCCATCATCCCATTCTATGTCATTTATTATTTTATATATTATGGATTAAAAATTGAAATCATGTTTACTCCATTTTAAACTTGTATTTTAGAATTTTAACTCCTGCTTACTCCATTTAAATTCGCATTTTGGAATTTGAACTCTCGCTTACTCCATTTAAACTTGCATTTTGGAATTTGAATTCTCACTTATTCCATTTTAAATTTGCATTTAATAATGTATAGGTTGATATTTTAATCATTCTGCTTATTATTTTGGCTATGGCTTTATGGGAAATCATAATTACTTAGCCAAACAAACAAGCATTCTTTTGGAGTTGCTAGTTTTGTATTGAAGAAAGCTTTAAAGATACGTTGAAAGGTCCATCTGAAAACTAATTGAGGATTCTTTTGAGGAAATCATTAAGTGGGTAGCTAAAAACTTAAAGAGAATGGCAAAGGCCAATATGGACCACCATAACCACAAAATGCTTGCAAGAAAAATGAAGCAACATATGAATCTATGGCATGTTGCATGTTTTAGGCCCACTTTCAGAGAGGGTAAACATGTGGCTCCACAACATGTTTTGAACTTTTCTTGGAGATGTTTCAAGGTATACGCTCTCCTTTCAATTCTTTCTTCATGCTTATCTAGAATACTTCTCATTTTTATTACAACATTTCAATTCAAGTGTTTAGTTTTATTTTGCTCTGTTGGATTGTGTTACAGGGTTTTTAGTATTATAAAAGAAAAAATATTTTTCAATGCATTTGAAGTTACTTTTCTTGAAGCAAAAGCATAAGTCTGTAAATTTGAAGGCACGATGCAATTTTGGAGCTCCTTGGAATCCCAATAATTATGAAATTCAACCATGCATTGTCCTCATTGTAATTTTGTTTTGTGTTCAGTTAAAATCAACTTGAATGAGGGCTTATTTTTATAGGTTGAATAAAAAAAATGTTGAAGTTACAACAATTTGGTGAGAAGGTTTGGATCATGTGGAAGTGGTTGTCAACTTATTTGAATGGTTTGAGCTCATCATTTTGAAACCTCATAATGATGAGGGTTTGTAAAATTGTCATGGAAGAGAGGCTTTAATGATGCATTAGAGTGTGGTGTTGGAGACTAATGATTCCTCAAATAAATAAACTGTGCGGTAACATATATATATATATATATATATATATATATATATATATATATATATATATATAATACAATGTGAAGCAATTTTTTTGATACTAGTTTAAAATTTTGAATCAAAATCATGAGAGGAAGATGATTAATGGAAATGCTTAAAAATTAGAGTTCTTTGACAAGATGTTTAAGTGTCGAACATTCTCCACTTGTCAAGAGGTGGCAATGACAATGTTGGCAAACAAATATTCTAATTAATAGAATAAAAAATTGTAATTTTAGCAATTTACTATGTATAGGTACTAGTGTATATATCAGTATACATACTAGTATATACTAAGGTCGATATATATACTATAGTGTATATGTTGGTTTAATATATATATAGAAGAGAGAGAGATGTGTACAAGTATATATATCAACATATACACTTTGTGTCAGTGTGTGTGTGTGTGTGTGTGTGTGTGTGTGTGTGTGTGTATATATATATATAGGTATTATATATACTAGTATATATGGGTGTTCGCAAGAAGTTAATGGACAATTTTGTGGCAATGGGGTGCCCAGGAATACACATGCGTTCTTGTTCATGTAGCCTTGACACTCTTTGATCTTCCATGCACATTGACACATAGCTTGCCAACTTAAATATTTTAAGAACTCACACATGTGCAAGCATTACTAAGTGTGTGTGTGTGTGTGTGTGTGTGTGTGTGTGTGTGTTCATGTGTTTATTAATAAAAAGAAATAGTGACACCAATTGTGTTGTTACACAACCGTGTAGCACGTCTTTGGAAATTGTCGATAGGACTTCAATGAGTGAGCGACTTGAGGAGGCATTGGAGGAGCGTTTGAGTGTCAGTAGGACATCGTTGTTGATTCTTCCTTGATTGGTTTGAGGTAGGTTTATTAAAACTTATTTGTTCTTGTATTTCAAAAAAAAAATTATAAAAACAAATAAAAATATATTTATTTTTCTTTAAATGCAGCATATAAATCACATGGATCCTACCAACCCAACATCATTGAATGAAGATAGATCGAACACAAACCCACAACCATCAAATGAAAACTTTGAAATTGATGTAGGGCTTCAGTCATTAATAAACCTAATATGAGATTTAAGAAACACCATAGAGTCTTCATGCCTTTCACTTGTTACATTATTGGAAACCATTGTTTCTTCCATTGTTAAATTACCAAGGCCAATTATCTCAAATTTGTGATTACAGAGCTAGGATGTTTGAGTATTATAGGATGGGTTTAAATATAAACTATATTAGAGATCTAAACATTTCAAAACAAGATTTCACAACCTTGTTTATTGACCCTAGAATCGGAACACACCTTCCAATGACAAAGAAACATGTTTGCATGGATTGGTGCACCTACCAACCTATTGTGAACAATTGGATGGATAGGTGGTTCATGGTGTTTGAGAAAATCCCTGCAATAACAAGTGGGTGCCATTTACGGGGGCTTCACCTTGTTGACCAATATCTTATCACGTTCATTCATAAAGGGGGTTTTTTAATTGTGAAAAATAAAGTGAATATATTGCAAGTATTGGGGGGGATGTGGGGTCTCAAGGGGTTTATAGGTATTGGGGGGTGTAAAAAGGGGTATCTAGTCAAAATAGGGGTTTCTTTTATTAGAAAGATGTATTGAAAGGGGGGTTCAACAAAAGGATTTTGAGAGATATTTATCAATATCTAGTGAAATTAGGGGTATTTTTTAATATGCCATGAACAAAGGTGCTATGTCACAAGTTCATAGGGTGGTGCCATTTTATTTTCTTAGAAAATTATGGGCTAAATTTATTTTAGGTCACCATGTCAACTACTTTGACATTGGTGAATTCCAAGTGTAACGCACCCAGCCACCCAGGTTGGGTCACGCCACGCAAAATTCTTCTCAATTACAACCCTGATACCATAATGTAACGTTCCTTGGCCCAATCGGGGGACATTACGGTGCATAATACACATTAAATTTTTAAGATTTACTTCTAATCAAATTCATGTAGCTTACCAATTACAGATTTATAAAAGATTCAGCTATTGTCTATAACCATAAAACAGATCCATCTAAAGCATGCCAATGATCAACATGAAATGTAGCTAAACCGCTCATTACAACAGCATATAAGTCATTTTCATTTACACATAGTTCATGCACAACAATAACACATGTAAATAACTTATCAACAAGATAAAACACTTATATTTAACCAGGAATGGTGCGACCAGTTGCTTGGGATGCACATTCCACCCAACCATAGATTGACTATTCCAAATCTCAACAGCCAATCACCCCCGAGCCAAGGCTAGTAATCCACAAAAGAGGGTGGTCTCTCACAGTCCACTCGCAACTCATAAAACTCATAAACCAACTGATATTCTCCTACAACTATCCTGATTTATCTACCATCTCTCTTCCTCTTGACCTATCGAACCCAAGGAATGCACCATTTATTTATCAAGGATAACCCAAGGGATGTGTCATCTGTTTACGAGGGTTAAACCAAGGAATGTGCCATTCGTGATCGGGATCTCTCCGGCACATGTAGCTAGGAATCTCTCAGCTGGGAACTCAAGGGAACTTGATGTTAGGAAAACTACCAGCAAACCAACAACAAACACTTGTTGTTACAATGAAACTCACTCTTGAGTTCACTCTTTAGGCCTGACAACCTGGATCTTCAATATTCAACTCCAAAACACTCCAAATATGTTCCAACTTGCTCTAGAATCCACTCTCCATGGTTGCACCAGCTTCAAACTCTTTCTTTCTCTCCCTTTCCCTCATGCACCAAACTTCATGTTTGACTAAAAATTGCTTCCCAACCCATACGAATTTCCTCTCTTGTGGCTTGCTTTTCTTGACTCTCACTCTTCCCCAAGTTGATTGTACTCAACCCCCATGTGCCCAATAACTTTGGGATGTGACCACTCCCACCCACCCTCTTACATGTATTCAATGATTGGCTTTGGGAACACTCAATCAGAAATTAGAAGGTTCATACGCAATTAACAAGTTTAGGAAAATGGGTTGAATTAATATACATGGGTAATTCCCCCTTTGACCCCTATTGGATATATATATATGCAAATTTACATCACTATACTTAGAAATAAATTTCTGCAATTTAACAACTCCAGCAGCAACTCCAGCCATCAATCTCTTGTTCCTCTCAACTCGTTGACCCAAGGAATGAACCATTCGTTTATCAGGGTTGACCCAAGGGATGTACCATCCTTTTATCAAGGTTAACCTGAGGAATGATCTATTCGTTTATCAAGGTCCCCAACGCAATTGGTTAGGACTCTGAGATGGGGTTCCAGAACTCTAGCTTTCCAAAATGGAGTCTTTCATTATGCCTTCTTCAAAATTGTCAAAAAATTGTGGGTACTCTTCCTTCATGTTTTCTTCATGCTCCCATGTAGCATCTTCGGGACCGTAGCAGGTCCATTGAACCTTTACCATCCCTATGGATTTGTTCCTGAGCACTTTGACTTTCTAGTCTAGGATATGTACTGGTTCCACCCGAAAATCTTCTTCGTGCTCCACTTGGATCACATTCCAATCAATTGTGTGTTTAGGATCATGTACATACTTATTTAATAATGATACATGAAATACATGATGCACTCTCATGTATACAGGCAATGCTATCATGTATGCAACTGGCCCTATCTTTTCTAATATTTTAAAAGGTCCACAATATCTCGCTGCCAACTTCGGGCAACTTCCTAATCTTAGTGAACTTCTCTTTGCCTTCACTTTCAAAAACACATGTTCACCCACTTTAAAATCTCTGAAAACTCTATTCTTGTCTACATAACTTTTCTACCTACCTTGGGCAGCCTTTAAATTATGCTTTATCCTTGTCATGTGCTCTTCTATTTCCTTCAACAAATCTATCCCAACAACTGCTCTATCTATTGGATTATCCCAACTTACCAGAGTGTTACATTTTCTACCATACAATGCTTCAAATGGACTCATTTTCAATGAGGCCTGATACCCATTGTTGTAGGCAAATTCAACTATATGAATACAATTTTCCCACTTTGATGGATGATCCATCACATATATTCTAAGCATGTCCTCAATTATCATGTTAGTCCTTTATGTTTTCTCGTCTGACTCCGAATGATACATTGTACTAAGATTCAAATTCATTCCAAAGCCCTTGAACAAACCCTTCCAAAAATTGGATGTGAACTTTGGATCTTCATCTAAAACTATTGCCTTAGGTACTCCATGTATCCTAGCAACTTCTTTCATGTATATATTTGAAATATTTGATGCCTTATGTTTAGTCTTTACTAAAATAAAATGTGTTGCTTTAGTCAATTTATCCACCACCACCATGATGGAATCACGTTGCTTCATTGTTCTGGGTAGCTTAGTAATAAAATCGACCGTGACAACTTCCCACTTCCATTCTGGAATGGGAAATGGTTGTAGCAAACCTGTTGGATGTATATGCTCGGTCTTCACCTTTTGGCATTCTAGACATATGGTTATGTAATTAGCCACTTCTTTCTTCAGTCCCAGCCAATAGTATTGGCTTCTCACAGCTGCAATTGTTTTCCGATATCCTGGGTGCTTGACATATGGAAGATTGTGTATTTCCTTTAGAATTGCATTTTTCAACTCATTGGAATTCAACACATATACTTTTCCCTTGTACATGAGAATTCCACCTTCTTTTTGCTCACAAAAAATAATTTTTTGCTGAAAATTACCTTGTTGTAATGCTTATTTTATTTTCACTTATTGTTGATCTAAATTTGTTGCTGCAATAATTTGATCTTTCAAATCTGTCCAGTACATGTTGATGGTTGCCACATGCACTTCATGAGCTCTCATGTTGAGTGCATCAACTACTTGATTTTCTTTGTCTTTTATATGCTTAATTTTGAATTCATATTCACTCAGAAATTCCAGCCATCAAGTTTGTCTAAGATTTAGTGTTGGTTGTCCAAACAAATGTTTCAAAACACAGTGGTTTGTCCTTAACTCGAATTTCTTACCCATAAGGTAATGCTCCACATTTTCAATGCATGTACAATCGCTGCTAACTCCAAGTCATGTGTAGCATAATTCGTCTCATGCCCTTTTAACTTTCTGGACTCATAGCATACCACATGGTCCCTTTGATTGAGAACTCCACCAAGTCCTTCCTTGCATGCATCAGTGCACACAACAAAATCTTCATTTGGATCTACAATCTTCAAGATTAGTGCACTTGTCAATATTTCCTTCCATTGTTGAAAACTCTCTTCAAACTTGGAATTCCATTCAAATTCCGCTCCCTTCTTTTGCAAAGAAGTGATTGGACTTGCAATCCTTGACAACCCTTTTATGAATCTTCGGTAATAACTAGCAAGACCCACGAATGATCTTACCTCTGTCACATTCTTTGGTGTTGGCCATCCTCTAATGGCCTCTATCTTCTCAGGGTCAACTTCTATCCCTGTTGCTGAAATTATATGCCCCAAGTAGTAAATCTTCTTTTGGTAAAAGATGCACTTACTTAGCTTAGCATACAATTTATGCTCTCTTAAAACTTGCAAAACTATTCTTAAGTGTTGCTCATGGTCGTCTTTTGATTTAGAGTAGACGAGTATATCATCTAGGAACACAATCACAAACTTGTCCAGGTAATCCCTAAACACTCCATTCATCGGGCACATACAATTTTAGGGGGCATTTGATAGCCCAAATTGCACTACCGTGAATTCATAATTCCCATATCTCGTTCTGAATGATGTCTTGTCGATATCTTCTTCCATTATCCTTACTTGATGATATCCTGATCTCAAGTCAATCTTCAAAAAGATTCTTGCACCTTTCAGTTGGTCAAACAAATCATCAATTCTTGGAAAAGGATAATTATTCTTTTTGGTGACCTTATTAAGCAACCTCAAATCAATACACAACCTCAAGGTTCCATCCTTCTTCTTCACAAAAAGAACCGGGGATCCCCAAGGTGACACACTTGGGTGTATATACCCCTTCTTCAAAATTTATTCAAGTTGCATTTGCAACTCTTTTAGTTCTGGTGTGCCCATTCTGTAAAGTGTCTTAGGCACTGGGGCAACTCCTCGCACCAAATCAATAGAGAAATCATTGTCTCTTTTTGGTGGTAGTCTTGAAATTTCTCTGAAAACATCTTCAAAATCCCTCAAAACAGGACGGTCTTCAATGCTTGCCACTTTGTCTTTGGCTTCCTCCTCCATATGGGCTGCAAACATCTGACATCCTTTCTTGAAGCTCTTCTTCAAATGCATAGTTGAAATCTCTCTAATAGCTACAGCTCTTGGAATGCCTTGAATCTTGCCTTGTTTCCCTTCCTCATCAAGACATGTGATTGCTTGTAGTAATAGTCTAGGACAACATGATGTTTTTCGAACTAATCCATGCTAATTAGACAATCATATGAACCCAATGGTATGGTTTTTACATCCACCTTTGTATTGAGTCCATTCATGTCTATCAGACAATCTTTAACCAACTCATTGATTTTCCTCTTAGCACCCTTGGCTAACTGAACTAACTAAGATTTATTATGCTTACTTATTTGCAAGTAAAATCTTTCAACAATGTTAGAATTTATGTAACTATGGCTGGCTCCATAATCAATTAAAAATGATATGGGCTCGTTATTGATCTTACCTTCCACTTCAGTCATGGGAGAATGATACTATGTCTCCTTGTTATCCAAGGATGCATAAATCCTTGGCATGCTCCTATGAATATATTCCACTATTTCAGCCTCTTGAATGTTGTGGACAATCCTCATTCTTTCTCCTTTGTGAGGGAAATCCCTGTATAGATGATTTCCCTCACATCCCCAACATTTCACTAGCTGCTGCCTTGGCCTTTTTCCAAATGAATATGCAGTCTTGTGTTCATTTTGTGCGACTTGACCATGTTGATTTGCTTGGGAATTATTCCTGAAAATGGGTGGCTTTAAACCCTTCTGCCTTTGATCCTTTGTATCCTTCATCTTGTCATTCCAAGGTTTTTGGAAAGCTAGTCTTCCTTTGATTCATACATATGCCTTGCTCTCCTTATGGTTTCCTCCAAGGTTTTAGGGTTGTCATATTGAATCTTATCACTGTAGAAAGAGGGTAACCCACTTAGAAACCTTTGGATTTTGACTTTTTCATCCTTGATGAAGTCGACATACTTCAACAATTCAAATAATCGCTTCTCATATTCCTCCATTTTCATGGTTCCCAACTAGATTTCAAAGAACTCTTTCATATTTCTTTCATAGTAATGCTCGGACAAATATTTCTCCTGGAAATATCCCTTGAATTGCCTCTGTGAGATTATTTTCTCATCAAGGTTCTTGGTTTTCTTAAGCTGATCCAACCACATGGTTGCCTTCCCTTGCAAGTGGTAGGTGGCAATTATAGCTACTACCTGGGATGGATAATCATGCAACTGGAAATATTTCTTCATTTCCAAAATCCAGGCCTCAACGTCTTCTCCTTTCTTGTGCTCATCATTGAAATTTGTTGGCTTAATCTTCCTAAGTTCACCCTGCAAGATGTCTGCCTCGGGTCTTCTTCTTTGCCTCCAAACAAGAGACACACTTGGGCTGCTCCCTAGACCTGAACTTGCATGAGTTCTTCTGGTGGAATTCCTTGGAGAATGATGGTGTCTACTCATGCTTCTTAACTGCCTACCATTCCCATGATCATCTCTTTTGCTATGGGATCTTGATGTTGATACTTGTCTAGCACTAGTTGTTTGCATGGTGTCATAGTCCTTGTTAACTTGTTTCTCTAGCATATTTAGGCTTTGAAGTATCTCTTCTTGAGCCTTCATGATCCTCTCATTATTGGCCTTATAGTTTTGCACTTCTTTTTACAAGCTTCTCATAGTTACAGTCCCCTGCCTATCTCTTCTCCCATTAGAATCAGTCTCAACATTACACATGTTGGTATGCATAACTCTAATTTCTTCTTCTCTTGGAGGCTAATAACCTAATATAAATTATCTTCTTGAGCCAACAAGACTTCTAGGGTTATTAGCCAACTCATTAGGGTTTTCTCTTGCTTTCCAGAGTCTTCTATTCTCGTCAGGTTTACACATGGAGGTAAATACCTCCCGCAGCTACCATAATATTAACATAATGTACCTACATACTATTGTTATAATTTTTCCCACTTCTATAGCAAATTATATAATTTTTTTGTGTGTTGACTTTCGTCAAACAGTTAGGCTGTAGGTGTTTTCTCACTGCTTAGAATCCCAAAACTCACTGCTTTGGTTTTTGTTTGGTTTCTGGAGTATTTATGGTTGGTTTCATGTGGTTTGAATATGCCAATTGAACCTTTTAATACAATAGGGATATACACAACAATAATAGAAAACCCACAATACACACACAACTGATGTACTCATGGAAACATAATAAAAATATGTTTATTTCATTTCCAGCTTATAAAGAACCAAAAAATACATACAGTTAACTCACAGGTATGCTTGAAATACTTCAGATAATAGTATTTTATTGCTGGTAGAATAGAACTGATATTATTGTTGAGGAAGAATACAGAGTTGTAGGTGGAAATTTTGACCAGCAAGCTACAAATAGCAGTCCAACAATGGGTAGCAGATCTGATGACAACAGTAACCTTTGTTTCACTTCTTCAACAACACCCAAACTCGTCCCTCAATTGCACAGTAAGCAACTATAGGAAGATCGTTCCTTTTACTCATAGATTTGGCCACAAAGGAGGAACACAACTCAGCTAGATAAGAAAACGACCCAAGTCTGATATTAACTTGCCCAACCAATGAAATCACTCCCCCAAATGAGATGGTATGATCAGCAGATAGGGAACTCGGCCTCCAATAGGATAACTCGACTTCCCTATGGGAAAAGCCTCAGTCTGGTTGCTCATGAATGCGCCCAACATAGAGAGAATGCACCCTAACTCCAAGAAATGTGTCCAACAAGCAAGGAAAGTGAACAACAAGTGAAACTCACCCCTTCTAATCAATGATATGACCCCCTTGGTCACTAAATTCACCCAACAAGGTGGATGACTCAGCCTTTATGAAGAAAAACGTCCCACCTCAAGAAACTCAACTGCCATAATGAAGACTCAACTACAATAGAAACTTCGTTACCCAAAAAGAAAGAA
Organism: Picea engelmannii; assembly: GCA_009831015.1. Taxonomy (NCBI): domain Eukaryota; kingdom Viridiplantae; phylum Streptophyta; class Pinopsida; order Pinales; family Pinaceae; genus Picea; species Picea engelmannii. The sequence continues at coordinate 102,503 of ML821684.1, forward strand.
TACTCAGATACACTTAATTTAAATCTGCTAACAATGAAGCACAATGAAGAAATTAGAGTGATCTCTTCCCACAAAATGACTAGCTAGGGTGTATCGTTGCAGCACTGAAACCAATCCTAGGGTTTGTCACCAAAACCCTCAAAACCCCAAGCTCTAAGAGCTCTCCAAGCCAAGAGGCCGAATACAAAATAATCAATCAACATAATGAGAAAATAGAGGCCCCTATCTCTCCTTTATACCCCCATGTTCACCTTTTCTCTCCAAGTGACTTTTTCTTTATTTTATTATTCCTTGATTAAATCACTTAATTAATTAATTAACCATTTTAACTCTAAAAAGTGATTTATCCATTTTTATGGCTTCTTTGGCCACTAAAAGTCACTTCTCATCATATTATCTTGTAGTGCTCTTCCTCCTGATTCCAATGAGCTATTACACTAAGAGGTTTCTCCAAGTAATATGCCCATTATGACCTTCTTAATGAATTTAATTAAAATATGACCCGTAATAACTCAAAATTATGAAAATCGTTGGAATGCAACAAAACCAAATATAAGTTGTGCGGAATGGATCCTGATGATGAACGATGCAAGTTGGGCCCAATAAAACCCCTCAATATCTCCTGAACTCATTGTCACCCCTATCTGGCTACTCTGTTAGGCATAACACTCTGTAATGTAATAATGTCCCAAAATGGGGACATTACAGTCCTCCATGCCGAAATATTGTTTGCCTCAAGCAATAATTGAATCCAACTACATATGATATCAGGTTCCCATATCCACATGTGTGACACAAGGTATCCAGATGTGGCCTCTCCAAGTGCTCACCATGCATGACATGCACTTGCTCCTAATGAGTAGAATGATCAATGGACAAATAATCTCAGTCAACTCCCCAAGCAACCACTCTACTCAAAACTCGACTCCATCAAACGTTGAACTACCAAGCACTCCAATCCGTGGATCCCTTATCAAAATGTGAATTGGAATGCCTCGTGAAATATAGTCCTGTAGCATATCAATACCACGAGTCTCTTGCAAATAACACACAGTCTCAACCCGAAATGAATATGTCCTCCAAGAACATACCAACCCCAACACGACCTCCGCCGACTAAACATGTTGCTACCATAGTGAGGTACTACAAGACCTCAACGAATCACCAACAAGTGACATGCTCCCACCAATATTGAAGCTCACTGGAAATTCAAAGTGACTTCCCCCTGCAAAGATCCACTCGTCTCCATCAGTTAATGAAATTCGTAGCCCTGTAATCCTAGGGTCACATGCTAGTCTCTAGCAGGGACCATTGTGTTGACGCTGCACTACTATGATCATGATTGTCTGCTCAAAGTGTACATAATGGATCCTCCACTCATGGATCCGCATAAGATGAAGCAAAGTACTAACCAAATGGACTCTCGGATCCCATGTCAAATTTGGAAGTCCATCACTTCCAATCCCCACTAATTGTTGGTGTGCCCTATCGGCAACTATCGAAATGCCTCCATCCTCAGCCCAATGAGAATCTCAATATGCATCAACCTCTGAGATATCCTCTATCCCATGGCCTAAGATACTCTCCATCATGCCCAAGGCCTCAACTGTCTGTCTTTGATGATCCACCCCTATCCCGTTGTATGCAATAAAGACACTCCTGTCAGGTGGTCTCAGCCCACCAACTCTCCATGTCCCCTGTCACTATCTATCTCCCCATATGATGTTGTCAATGATGAAGGTATTGAGAAAGGCTATCATAAATATGTGCAACCAACTATAGGACTGGAAAGTATCATATGCTTTGGTCAATCCCAAGGACTTGACCAAAAGCTCGTCCACTGGCACCCATGGTAAATAATCGCCTGTACTCATCACTGAACACCAACCATCGAGTACAAAAGTAGGTATCTCCACAATCTCCAATCACTCTCCATCCATCATCATTACTGTTGCTACTCAGAAGGTGATCTCCCAGATTTGTATATTGCTGCAAGGGAGAGGAATATCCATGCTCTACGAAGTACATCTCCTCCTTGGAATCCAGTGCATCCTCCTGAATCCCATTGTACACCTATGTATGTCTCTGTGAACTACCACTTATCATTGTATGTCCCTGCATACTCATGTAATCTCTTGTATACTCCTGCAACCTCATGGCTCCTGGGTGTACTACTGGGTCAACCTTTATATGAAGGTCAGTCAATCCTAGAACACAAATGGAAGTGTCCTCATAATTGTCCCCGACTCTGGAATCCCTATGATCATCTGTATGAACAATTGTCTCAAAACCCCTCATGAAGAGTGGTCCCTGTGACCCATGGACATCCTCCTGCGTCTCCTGATCATATCTCTCCATACTCATCAATGATCATGGGTACTCCTCATGCTCCTTCATCAACTAGTGCTCTACTGCTAAACCACCAACATCCTCTAGCAATGTGGTTGAATGATATGCCAGACTCTCTGTTGAGATAGATGTAGTGGATCTTTGACTAGTCTCCTCAAGGAACTCCTCTAATCTGGATCATGTTCCTTGAAGGGCTATCTGTGTGCCTTCCAAGAATGTCCATGTTCTCACCAAATCATGAGTGAGTCGGTCCACCTCAACCTCCTGCTCCCTCAGTGCCTTGTGATACATCTCGCCAACCTCCAATAGGTAATCCCTATCCATCGACAACTGTTGGTACTTATCCCTCATCACAATCACTCTCTCCCTAAGCGTATGGAAGTCATCAATGACAAGTCCCCCATCTGAACTAACATGTGTCATCGAGGCCCTCCAACAATAATATACCACTAGTGCATGTGTAGCATCAAAGTGTCCCATAGCTACCACGATCATATCCTCACCAACCTTCAGTTGCATTGCCAAATGGTGTGGCTCTCCATAAGAATGCTCCCCTGTATCCGCTATGCTACTATGGTCCTCATTCATGCACACCTCCTGTGAAATAATATCAGTCTCCAAAGGTGACTCATCCAATATCAATGCCTCATCATACTTAGGTGTACTCACACCCAAATCATCAAAAGCCTCTGTACAGGATGAATATGTCAACTCCTCCTCATGCATTGTCCTGCTATCAGCCTGTTCATCCCACGTGCTCGTGTCACCGGATGATATAGTCACATATCGCTGAAGCTTATTTGCACATTGCTCTACTACATTCATAGTGAGTCTATGTCTAGCCAAACAAACCTCCTCCTTTTCTCTCCCCAAGGAAGCTAGAATAAGTGATACCAGATGCTTTGGAATATCATCACTCTCATCCAAAATACAAGTCACAATGGCTTGCATAGATGTTAACACATTTTCTGGATGATCTCCACTGACAACAAAGAGGAAAATGTGAAACATCTCAAGGATCAAGTCAACACACCCAATGTATAGCATCAAAACACATGACTCAATCTTGGCCAGTGTTTTCAGAATGGTAACCCTCTCTCCAAACAAGGGACTAGCTATATCATCCAACCCTCAGAAAATAGTAATAATAAGTTGGAATGTGTCTCTCAACACATAAACTTTGTATGGAGCGTTTGGTGTTGTGATTCTTGTGATTTTACGTATATATATGGCCACCCTAAGTGACACCTTTCCATCTTGATGTCTCAACAACTTTGGCATAACTAGAGCTTCCTTTAATGGGTGTATTGCATCCAACATAACCTGTGAAGGAGACTAACCCACCTTAGATAAAATTTATGTTGCTTGCTTGAGAATTTTAAGAAGAGTGTTTTTGAAGTGAGGGAGTGATTGTAACCTCATTCCCACCTCAAACACTTGTTGTTCCAACTGATTGTCCATCTTTCTCATGTATCTGCTGTAAATGTTGCCCGTAAAAACCTCACAGCTGCAGAGGACCATGCTCTGATACCATTTTAATGTGTTAGAATATGAAATATTTGTGCTTGTTTTACCATTGACAATACCCTTGTCACCCAACCATAGGCCGAAGCCACCCTCCGAGCACCTTAACCTTGACTGAGAATTACTACGGAAGCAAACCCTAGGCTAGATAGCCAAACAAGGTGTAGCACATCTTCCTCCAAGGATAGCGCACCAACAATAGCTAATCAGATAGTCCAAACCCTAGCCAAGAGATAGTCCAAGCCAACACTGAAAACTGGTTGCTGCAGCAACTGCACCTGCAACTCTCCTCCACACGTGCGCACCAAACTGGGAACTGTAGTGTGCACCAGTTGCTTCTCTGTAATTTTGAGATGTGTCAAATGAGAACTGGGGCCCTGTATTTATAGTGGTTCTGCCAGATTTGTTGGGGCCGACTTCTCCTTCTGGATATGTGTCTATTCAGTATATTATTATTATTTATGGCCAACTTCTTCTCTTGGAGGCTAATAACCTAATATAAATTATTTTCTTGAGCCGACAAGACTTCTAGGGTTATTAGCCAACTCATTAGGGATTTCTCTTGCTTTCCGGAATCTTCTATTCTTGTCAGGTTTACACATGGAAGTAGATACCTCCCGCAGCTACCATAATATTAACACTCCCTCCTAGCTAGGGAGGTATTACAGGTAATGGTCTTGAGCACAAAGACATACCATTTACCCGGTAGCATCAATATAGTCGTTTAGACTATCTCATGACTAGATCATGAGCATCATCATCACCATCAATTGCATCATCTCTCGAAACCATACTTCATCTGAGTAATTAGGCATGATGCTGGATAAGTCACTCACACCATAGAGTGATACAAGAGTCATTTGTATAATCTAGAAGAGTAAATGCTCTGAACTATTTTCCGTCTGGAAAATCTATGTTCATCATTATTCCGGATGATAATTATCTCCAATAAACTGTTGATAGTCTTCAAGGCAATTAGAACAAGGATAGAACACAACTGTGTCTATTCATAGTAGTACATAACTATAATCCAGTGGTACACTACCACACCAAGTAACACACAAGTACTTGATCAACAATGTATAGTCACGAACAGTGGAACATATCCACCACAATAGTCTTCATCTACTGTCATACAGTCTTCATAACAAACATCTGATAGCAACCTGC
>ML821684.1:119108-137369 GCA_009831015.1 Picea engelmannii
TCATATCGATCAATGATAGGAAGCCTGTTGTACATCACAACATCTCGCCCAGACATAATGCATGTTGTAGGAATGGTAGGAAGATATCAGGCTGCACCTAAACAGAGTCATTTGCAAGATGTCAAAAGGATATTCAGGTATTTAAAAGAAACAATGACTTATGGTCTATGGTATCCCAGAAATCAAAGTCTTCAGTTGACTGCTTATTCAGATGCAGATTGGGCAAACTGTGTTGATGAGAGAAAAAGCACCAGTGCAGGAGCATTCTTCTTGGGTGACTCCTTAGTGCTTGGCTTAGTAAAAAGCAAGGTTCCATTTCTTTATCAACCACAGAGGCAGAGTACATTGTTGCTACTACCTAATTGCACTCAAGTATTATGGATGATTCAAACACTTGCAGACTTAGAGGTAAAATACACTGCACCGATCCCAATTCATTGTGATAACACTAGTGCCATCAGTGTGTCTAAAAATCCTGTCTTCCACTCCAAGACCAAACATATTCCCATAAAATATCATTTTCTGAGAGAGCAGGTCACCAATCAGATTGTTCAGGTCCATTACATTCCCACTACAGAACAAATTGCAAACATCTTTACTAAACCCCTAGCTAAGACACCGTTTGAATATCTCAGACAAAAGTTGGGTGTCATTTCGTTTCACACCTAAAAGAGTCCATCTTGTTAGGGGGAGTTTTGTATTGTTTGAATATCTAATGCCTCCTAAAATTACTGCAATAGCTAAGGGGGAGCATGTCTCTTCTTTGACATTGATGTCAAAGGGGGAGAAAAGAATTCAGGTGCCTTAGTTGCCATCAATGCCAAAGGGGGAGACTGTTGGCAAATGTTTAACAGGTAGCGTATGCTTGTCATTGATGGAAAGTACAACAGTGAAGATGGCATGAGTATAGGAAGAATGTAACAGACGAGCATCATAAGTAGTTTGGGAAGACACTGCAGAGCAAGCTCAATAAAATTAGAAGAGATAGTGCAGAGGATGGTTGGCATGCTTTATAGGCAGTATGCGCTTGTCATTGATGGCAGGATCAAAGTGTGCATCAATGGAAAAACAGGAACAAAGTAAGCCCAGGAGGAATTAGCGCAGAGTCAAATGCAGTGTGTAGGTGTGCACCAGGGATGAGGTTAACTCATGGCTAAAGCTCAAGGGAGATAGCGTACTTAGGATCACAGGTGGATCAAAGGTCAAGGCCTTTGACACTTAGAAATTCTTCCAAGTAAGGAGGATGTGTAAGCTCGGAGGAGAAGCGTCGATGATCATTGGATCCCATCCCGAATTCCCGATGACCATCAGATCTCAATGTAGACAAGAGGAGCGCGCAGATATGGAGGATAGATCTAGGGCGTTAGATTCGAGCGTAGGGTCCGACCATCGTTGGATCAAGGAGAACCTGCACGATCTTTAAAGTGCAAGGAGTAGACGGCTCACAAAATCCCGAAAGAAGGAGGACCGTCCATCTTCAGGCAGGACACGTGGACACAAATCAACATTTCGCTTACTGGAGAGTCAAAGGAGCGGGGTTCCCTAACCTTTCGAAATCGCGAAATGCGAAATTGTGACTTAACCACAGCCGTTAGATCAAGATGTGATCTGCACCGTTGATCCAACTCCATTTCGGAGTTTCATGGATCGAGAGTTGGAGATGTCAAGTAATATCAATCACAAGAATCCCGAAATCGCGATATCCGAAATCGCGACGTAATCTGAGCCGTCAGATCAAGGTTTGATCTGGATCGTTGATCTCAGTCCATTTCGGAGTTTCGCGGATCGAGAGTTGAAGATGTCAAAGAATAATAACCACAGGAATCCCGAAATCGCGATATACGATATTGCGATTTAATCGCTGCCGTCAGATCAAGATGTGATCTGGACCGTCGATCCGACTCACGTCAGCAAAACTCGTCAGCTAGGAACATGTGGCACAACCAGGTAATGACAAGTGTCAGACTAATTCAACATTTCAAGAACATGTAAATCACGAATCAGGGTGACACGTGGCAGGTATTCGACACGTGTGACATGAGCGAGTTTACACTACTTTGGAGTTTCGAAAATCGGGAGATAGAGATGTCAAGAAACTCTCGGCATCAGGAGTCCCGAAATGCTAAATTATGAAACGTCGAAATCCTGTCAACCGTCCATCTTTGGGGGTTATGTGGACCATTGATCTGACTCCCTTTCGGAGTCTCATGGATCGAGAGTTGGAAGCATCAAGAACATTCATCACAGGAATGTCGAAATCGTGATATGAGAAATCGCAAAATGATCTGAGCCGTCATATCAAGTGTTGATTGGGACCGTTGATCCCACGCCATTTCGGGGTATCGGGGATCGCGACTTGGAGAGTCGAGATGCCTCATCTCCAGACTCACGAAATGCGAAATCGTGAAAGTGCCTTATGCATAAGGTTGTGGTCACAACCCTTGGTCACATCAGCGAGAGATGGAGGAAAGAGCTAGAGCAACCAAGCTCCGTTTCGGGGATCGCGACTGGGGATGTCGAGATGCATGGTCACACGAATATCGAATTGATGAATGCCGAAATGCCGAAATGAATGCAAAATCCCATGGAATCAATCCAACAGTGTAGGTGAATTAGAACAAGATCGGAGGACTACTGTAGCATGTCGCAGTATAACTGCTAGAAATCATTGATGGTCTCTGCTAGAGAATTCGAAGAGACCTCTGTGTGATCGCCAGAGAAGATGAAGAGTCTCTAAGTTTCGTCCAGTGAAGCAAGACGATGGTTAGGGGGATTGACAGATGGATGAGCGTTGAAGCCTGTAACTGAAACAGAATGCATAAGCTCGACTGTGCTAGAGAAGACGAGGAGTCTCAACTGCTAGAGAGGTTGAGGATTCTTAGTAGAACACCCAGTGATGCTGAACGCGTGGCAGGAACCACCAGAGAAGCTGAAGAGTTGTGATGATCAGGAAAAGCACTCGAGATGTGCAGTAGATTGGGCGCGGTGTGAGCATGCAGTGGCATGGAAAATATTGCATGCACAAGGAGCACAGGTACTATAAGAATGTTGAACAAAGAAGAGAAGGGTGTTGTGGTCGTGGGGAGGATTCAAGTGTGAGCAAGGAAGCAGAGCGTAGGAGTAGAGATGCACACTAGAGGAAGGTTGCATCAAAGGGATATGGTGCAGAGAGTATAAAAGGCAGAAGACATTGATGCAAATAGGACAGAGTAGCGTAACAGAACAAGAACAGGGCCGGTAAGCCATTGAATAATTTTATATCGCTGTAATAAGTTTTAGTAACAAATAATTTATTATTCAGGGTGGTTGGGAGGTGCTAGGGAGGATTGGTGTCCTCAAAGGTTCAAGTGGGTGCTTGAACACAGGGAGTTGGTGCTTCCTTCTAGTGGGTGCTAGAGAAAACAGAGAGTCGGTGCTCTCAGCAAGTTGCAGCTTGCAAAAACAGAGGTTGTAGCCTCACAATGAGTTAGTGCCCATATGTATGATAATGTGAAGAATGTAGATAATACTTATCATATAAAGAAAAAGAGGTTTTTACCCTGTATGGGTTTCCTCGGGAATTATCTGTCTCTGTCTTTCTCATATATGTGACTGATGTTGAATGTGCCTTTGTTTAATTCTCTGCATTATTGTGATCATCACTGAGTGCCTTGTAAGGATTTCGAAAGAAGCATAATTGTTTAAGCACGGTAACAACTGATTCACCCCCCCCCCCTCTCAGTTATCCAATAGACTTTCGTCAAACACTTAGGCTGTAGGTGTTTTCTCACTGCTTAGAATCCCCAAACTCACTGCTTTGATTTTTGTTTGGTTTCTGGAGTGTTTATGGTTGGTTTCATGTAGTTCGAATATGCCAAATTAACTCTCTAATACAACAGGGATATACACAACAAGAATAGAAAACCCACAATACACACACAATTGATGTATTCAAGGAAACACAACAGAAATATGTTTATTTCATTTCCAGCTTATAAAGAACCATAAAATACATATATTTAACTCACAAGTATGCTTGAAATACTTCAGATAATAGTATTTTCTTGCTGGTATAATAGAACTGATATTATTGCTGAGGAAGAACACAGAGTTGTAGGTGAAAATTTCAACAAACAAGGTACAAATAATAATCCAGCAACGGGTAGCAGATCTGATGACAATGGTAACCTTTGTTTCACTTCTCCAATAGCACCCAAACTCGTCCCTCAATTGCATAGTAAGCAGCTATAGGAAGATCGTTCCTTTTACTCATAGATTTGGTCACAAAGGAGGAATACAACTCAGCTAGATAAGAAAACGACCCAAGTTTGATATTAACTTGCCCAACCAATGAAATCACTCACCCAAATGAGATGGTATAATCAATAGATGGGGAACCCAACCTCCAATAGGATAACTCGACTTCTCTATGGAAAAAACCTCAGTCTGGCTGCTCAGGAATGTACCCAACATAGAGAGAATGCACCCTGGCTCCAAGAAATGTGTCCAACAAGCAAGGAAATTGAACAACAAGTGAAACTCGCCCCTTCTAATTAGTAATATGACCCCCTTGGTCACTAAATTCGCCCAACAAGGTGGAGGACTCAACCTTTATGAATAAAAACGTCCCACCTCAAGAAACTCAGCTACCACAATGAAGACTCAACTGCAATAGAAACTTTGCTACCCAAAAAGAAAGAATACTCAAATACATTGAATGTAAATATGCTAACAATGAAGCACGATGAAGAAATTATAGTGATCTCTTCCCACAAAATGACTAGCTAGGGTGTATCATTGCAACACCGAAACCAATCCTAGGTTTTGTCAACAAAACCCTCAAAACCCCAAGCTCTAAGAGCTCACCAAGCTAAGAGGTCGAATACAAAATTATCAATCAACGTAATGAGAGAATAGAGGTCCCTATCTCTCCTTTATACCCCCCTGCTCACCTTTTCTCTCCAAGTGACTTTTTCTTTATTTTATTATTCCTTGATTAAATCACTTAATTAATTAATTAACCATTTTAACTCTAAAAAGTGATTTATCCATCCTTATGGCTTCTCTTGCCACTGAAAGTCACTTCTCATCATCTTATCCTATATTTCTCTTCCTCCCAATTCCGATGAGCTATTACACTAAGAGGTTTCTCCAAGCAATATGCCCATTATGACCTTCTTAGTGAATTTAATTAAAATATGACCCATAATAACTCAAAATTACGAAAGTCGTCTGAATGCAACGGAACCAAATCCAAGTATTGCAGAATGGATCTTGATGATGAATTATGATGAACGATGCAAGTCGGGTCCAATAAAACCCCTCAATATCTCCCAAACTCATTGTCACCCCTATCTGGCTACTCTGTTAGGCATAACACTATGTAATGTAATAATGTCCCAAAATGGGGACATTACATGGATTCACCACGGATCTAAGTCTTATCTCTTCTTCATACCCTCCATGAACCCACCACCAACACTTGGTTTATTTTTCCTTCGTGAACTCATAATATTGTAACCTTCCTTTCATAAGTTCGTCCGAGAAGTCTCAACACTTAACCATTTTTCCATCTACGCAGACTTGTGGACTCACAAACTCATAATATTGTAACCTTCCTTTCATAAGTCCATCCAAGAAGTCTCAACAATTAACCATTTTTCCATCTACGTGGACTCACACACTCATAATCTTTTAACCTTCCTTTCATAAGTTCATTTGAGAAGTCTCAACACTTAACCATTTTTCCATCTACGCGGACTTGCGATAGCTTAACACTTAAACAAATTCCAAGATCTTACCACAGTTTTGTGGGACCGACATCCGAACCACCACATGGCTTCACATCACCTACCAATTATCATCACGTCCAACATGTAACTTCCATTGTGGTAGTACACATCTTTCTTCTACCACGTCATCTGACATGTGGTCTCCATGTCATCCTGATGTCATCGTATGGAAAAATACCCAAATTTTTTTGAATGGCTTATTTTTTAAATTTCCAAAGAGGCTTAATTCTTCACATTACGCATGAAATTTCTCTCAATTTTACTGCAGTAATTTAATAAAACAAGTGGTAGACATACTCCATAAATTAATTCTTTGTGAATTTCTACTTCAACGTTCTGCTAACTAAGCCCTTCCAGACTCAGTGTTGAAAACTTGGCTCTGATACCACTTTGTAACGTACCCATCCACCCAGGTTGGGTCACGCCACACAAAAATCTTCTCAATTACAGCTCTAATACCATAATGTGATGTTCCCCGACCCAACCGAGGGACATTATGGTGCATAATACACATTAAATTATTAATATTTACTTCTAATCAAATTCTTGTAGCTTACCAACTACAAATTTATAATAGATTTAGCTATTGTTTATAACCACAAAATAGAGGCATCTAAAGCATGCCAATGATCAACATGAAATTCAACTAAATCTCTCATTACAACAACATATAATTCATTTTCATTTACATAGAGTTCATGCACAACAATAACACACGTAAATAACTCAGCAACAAGATAAAACACTTATCTTTAACCAAGAATGGTGCAACCAACTGCTTGGGACGAACATTCCACCCAACCATAGACTGATTGTTCCAAATCCCAATAGTCATTCACCCCCAAGATGAGGCTAGTAATCCACAAAAGAGGGTGGTCTCTCACAATCCACCCGCAGCTCATAAAACTCATAACCCAACTGATAATTCTCCTACAACTATCCTGAATTTTCTACCAGCTCTCTTCCTCTTGACCTACCCAACCCAAGGAATGCACCATTTGTTTATCAAGGATAAACCAAGGGATGTGCCAATCGTTTATCAAGGTTAACCCAAGGAATGTGCCATTCATTTATCAGGGTCTCTCTGCCACAGGTAGCTAGGAACTCAAGGGAAGTTGTTGCTAGGAAAAATACCAGCAAACCAACAAAAAACACTTGTTGTTACCCTGCAACTCACTCCAGAGTTCACTCTTCAGGCCTGACAACCTGACTCTTCAATCTTCAGCTACAAAACACTCCAAATACGCTCCAATGTTCTCTAGAATCCTCTCTCCATTGTTACACCAACTTCAAGCTTTCTTTCTTTCTCTCCCTTTCTCTCATGCACCAAAACTTCCTGTTTGACTAAAAATTGCTCCCCAACCCATACAAATTTCCTCTCTTGTGGCTTGCCTTTTTTGACTCACACTCTTCCACAAGCTGATTGTACTCAACCCCCGTGTTCCCAATAACTCTGGGATGTGACCACCCACCCTCTTACATGTATTCAATGACTGGATTTGGGAACACTCAATCATAAATTGGAAGGTTCATATGCAATTAACAAGTTTAGGAAAATGGGTTGAATTAATATACATGGGAAATTCCTCCTTTGACCCATCTTGGTGATTATACTAGACACTTCCTTCTCTTGTGGATTATTTCAGCCCCCATCTCTCGTCCATGTCCCCTTAGCAGCTGGCATCATGTTTTATTGTTAAAACATAGAAATACAATTCATATATTACATCGCTTGGTTGTAGCCACATATTATATCCCCATAAGCATTAATTAAAGTGGGGATTATAATGGGGATGTTACACCAAGGTGGGTCATGGGTTTGCAAAAGATCAAAAAAATTACAGGCATGATCCATTAAGAGGGCCCCAACCTCCTAGGCAAAGGCCTAACTCCCCTACCCAACATCCTCCCATCTCAATAAACATTAGTTAGGCTCAAAGTTTCATTCCCACCTTGACTCATAGCTTACTACAACATAGTACATTCATTGCATTATCCCACTGGGAAGGACCTTTAGGTGATGGTGGGGGAGGGGTTGGGCCTTCAGGCCCTACAACACAATCTAGCAAGGAGAGGCCCATAGACACACTGGTTGTTCTCATCCTAGTTCATATTAAACCTCATCGATGCTCAAGTTGTCGATGGACTTGTTATGCACCAATGTAGGATGTTGCACGTGACAGTTTCATCGAGGAGGTTAGTATAAAATAATCTCTATGTACTTCATTGATTATATATAAAATTATAATCTACTAGTTATATATATAGTTGATTGTGTCATTTTTTCTATATCTAATTATTTCATGTGCGCAATTGCTATGATCTGATAGTAAACCTCCATCGCCTGAAGATGAATTAGTGATAGTTTCCAGCACTGATGTAATAGTTGCAACAACTTTCTCATTTGGTGTACTACACATAGGTGTTGTGGAATTTTGTGCAATGATATTATATATCTTGTTATTAAGATATCCTATGAATGCATTATGTTTGTATTCTTACAACATGTGTATTACCCTATAAAAATTCTTAACACACAAATATACATCTTTAGGCAATTAATATCTCTAGTTAATATGATCTAATATAATTTGTTCCTTTAGTAGCATTTTTCCAAGTCAAAACAACCGAGGAAAACCCCAGAGTACTTCCACTCATTTCGATGATGGTACCCAGGGTAAACCCTAGAATATCTAGGGCACAAGGTTAATCAACAACATGACTCAAAGTCGTTACAATAATATACTCGTTAACAACTCAACATGTGACTTGCGGGAATTGAACTTGGGTGGGAAGGATAAAAAACATTCCTCCCAAACACCCAAGCTAAACCCAATTGATAGTTCCTTTAGTATCATATGTGTTTGTTTTTATAAAGTTTCACGTCGGTGATTTTGGTGGTCACATATGTGCGTCTAAGTGAGTGAGTCTCCTATCTACATGCAAACCCCCCATAATTAGGGACGATGCAAAAATTAATTTTTTAGTCTCCAACTTGAGTTCAACACACTACTTAATATGAAAACCCAAGTTGATCACTTAGACTTGGGCATCCACAACTTGTTTAGGTAATCATCGAGAGTTATTTTTGTACACACCCACTTTTATGCATTAATATGCTTATATTTAGAGAAAGCCTTGGATTTATTTCATTTCCAATGTCTCCACCAGGTGCAAGGAGGTAGAAGACCCAACTCGATGGAGAGGTCATCAGGAATCATAGTGCACACCTTGTCAAGAATAACCTTGTCAGGGTTGGGCAACAAAACTTGGCTTCTAACTCTAGCCAAGGAAGCCATTCTCTATACTGGTTGTTAAAGAGGTAATTGGGCAAGACAATACCTTTCTTATTGAACTGAAGGGTTAATAACAAGGAATCTTTGATGGAGGTTTTATCGTTTTCTTTTAATGGAAGAACATTATGCATACTAGTGCCCCTCCTCATTCTTAGACTAGATAAGGATGTCATTAATGAATATGTGCACAAACTTCTTCAGGTACCTCTAAAATACATCATTCATCATTATCATGAAGACTGTGGGGGAATTCACTAAGCCAAAAAGGTAAGACTGGGAATTCATAATGCTTGTATTTGGTTTGAAAGGTAGTCTTAGGTATGTCAACATAGTCTAGCTTGGCGAATACGTTTTCTCACGTGAGCTTATCAAATAAATCATCAATTTGAGGCAAAGGATACTTGTTCTTAATTGTGACCTTGTTCAATGTTTTGTGGTTAATGCGCATTCAAAAGTCCCATCCTTCTTCTTAACAAAAAATGTAGGGGATCCCTAGGGTGAGACACTTGGGCATGCACAACCTTTATCCAATAGCTCTTGCAATTACATCTTAAGTTCTCCCAACTCATTGGTCCCTAATCTATAAATTGTCTTCTATACAGGGGTTGCTCCATGCATCAAATCTATCTTCTAATTTACTTCCCACGTTGGTAGCAATCTGGGTAATTCTTTTGGAAATACATCCAAAAATTCTTCGATTAATGACAAATTGTCTACTTGTAAGATTGATTCTTCTATGATTTTCATGACATGATTGAGACATCCTTTGCATCCTTTGTGCATACTATGGTTATCCTACATGACTGAGATCTATATAGTTGCCACACTAATATTTTTCCCTTGGATACTTATTTTTACATCTTCATCATCCATACATTCAACTTTCTTCTCATAACAATCTACCATGGCTTTATGGAGTTCCAACCAATCCTGTGTAATTAATCTATCATAGGATTCCAAAACAAGATCATGAAAGCATACCTCATTGTTCCATTCCCCTAAGTCTACCACACATCTATCGATTTCATTGTTGATCTATTTCTTAGCACCACTAGTCATTTGTACCTCCATGGATCTTGGAGCTTCTGAGTGTGGAGCTTACAATTGGCTACCACTGTAAGGGATATAAAGCTATGTGTACTTCTAGTATCATTCATGAAAGTGAAGGACTGACTAGAAATGTTACCTCTATCATGAATAAGGGAAGCTTGATATTATTCCCTCTAACTGTCTATTGTTTCATAAATCCTTCCTCTTGTAGTGCCCACATTAGTCTCTTTGGGCTCTATATGGTTTTCTATACCTTGGTCTGATCCTTTCTCTTTGGGAATTTGTAGGACTTGCGCCCTAATTCTATGCATTCGAAACATTTGACTCCCAAGTGCACAAGTCTTGTATTTCCTTGTACTCTATCTTCTTTCTTGCATTTAGGAGGTGGTTCTAGAGTGAAGCTTCAATGACCGAACTTGAATCTCCAATTATTTTGATTATTAATTCTTTGGTTAAGTCTTCCACTTTACTCACTCTTATGTTAGGCTTTAGCTCAACAATACAATCCTCTTATTTTCCTTTGATAAGGCTTCCAACATTAATGTTTTCACTTTATCTCTACCATGGTTCCCAGTTCCTCCAATGAATCTCCTAACTAAGGTCTTTTCACTAAGTCCAATGTCATACTTGTAAAAATATACAAATTTGTGTTCATGTTATTCCTCTGTCATACTGTCTTGGTTGAGTGTGAAATATTCATCTTCCTTCAACCTCCATTTGCATATGATCGATATGAAAAATAGGACATTGTGTGGGCATGTCAAACAGAAAATATAAAGACGATAATTTGAGCTCAATGACTATCTAATATATGGGTTATTCAATATCTTCATCGTATCACTTTGTTATTATTCACATTCTTCATAACTAAACATTGTTACTTTGTTATAATTCATGTTTTTAGTGTGTATGCCTTCCTAAAAAATCTAAGTTGGCAATTTATGTAGCAATGTGTGTGGAGGCTCGAGGAGCGTCAATTCTATATGAACAATACCACATGTGTGTTCCTAAGCACCCTATTGCTACAAAATCGTCCATCAATTTCTTGAAAACTGATCCAGGTGGATATTGGTGGCCACCCACCTATTCCAACTAGCTCATCCTGACAGTTTTTAGTTCAACACGTTTCTCTATAATGATGACATTTCTTTGTAATTGTGGGTTCTACACTTTCGGGTCTGTCCTGAATCCCTATACAACATCCAGGTGGATATTGGTGGCCGCCCACCTATTCCAACTAGCTTATTTTGGAAGTTTTCATGTCAGTACATCTTTATGTACTTCCAGGCCGTTTTGGGGCCCTAAACAATGTTTTTTTGTCTTGCCACAATCAAACTATATAAAATGTCAAGTGTGATGGCATAATGTGTAGTTCTCGAAAAGACCTTTCCAACGGGCTATCAGAATCCTAAAACGAATGTCGTATGCAAAAGTTACGACCCGAGGAAGTTGAGGTACCAACTTACCTATCGGGGCCCACATAACTTTTAGTGTTTCATCTCCTAGGGTTAGGTTTTTGGATGTCTAGGGTTTTGGAATTCATGAGTAATGTTAAAAAGGCCTCTGGAGCCTCATTGTAATCATTATGCTTGTGTGAATGTGCATAGAAGCCACATCTCTTCTCAGAGATAGCTACCACCATTCGAGCAATTTGTTTTCAGTTATGCAATTTTACACTTTTAGCCTATTTTATTTATTCAATAGAAGTTATTGTTCAATGGATATATGTTGTTGTTCTTCATATCTCTGTGTTATTATATTCAATCTGTTATTCATTTTGTTTCATTCATAAATCTGGATCAATGGTATCAGAGCGGTCTTCTCTTCATTTTTTTTTCTTTGTGCATGTCCTCGACAAGATCTGGGTATAAGAAGTTGGGACTTGAACCAGTCAAGCCTTTGCAAGATTGGTCGTGTCGAGCCCGACAACAAATCATGGGGGACGAGAAGAAAGATGATGCTCGAGGAAGCCCTTGCGCGACAAAGGAACGAAATGATGGACAAACTTGCATAGATTCTTCGGCGGCTATCCACAAGAGACACATCTTCATCAAGCGGCCACGCAACCCCCTTCAAGGTACAATTAAATTTTGATATTCGATTATTTGAAGGACTGATAGATGTGGATTTTGTAGATAAATGGATGAATCTACTCGAAGGATATTTTTTGGTCCACAATTTTTCCGATAGGGAAAATATTACTTTTGCACTCCTTAAGGTCAACCCCCATGTTAAGGATTGGTGGGACACTTACTCTGAGCAAAGGGCCACAGAGGAATATGCAATATGTGTGGTCTCCCCCACACGGGATTCCTTCATGGATGTCATTAAAGAAAAATATTACCCTTTTGGAAGCTACGAGGACCAATACACAAGACGGACCATGATGCGTCAGGAAAGCAACCAGACAGTACCAGATTTCACCAATATTTTTCATACCATGCACACCAAATTGGGTATCAAAGACTCTGAACAACATCTGGTGCTCAAATACCATGGATTTCTGCATAGATACATTCAAACATAAATGGAGTTTGTGGACATCGCATCATTAGGTGTGGCTTATAGATATGTTGTCAAGATCGAACATAAATTTAAGCAGAAGAGGCAAGAGTTTGGATCTCAAACTCCTCACAATCGAAGCAAGGCAAAGGTGGCCCCAACTCACAAAACAAGGGACAAAGCAAATATGGCCACTCTCGGGACAACCAGTCCAAGTTTCAACCCAAGAAGGGTAACGAGAAGTCGAAGAAGGACACGGGAAAGTGGTGTGAATACCATAAAATCCCTTGGCACAAGACCGAAAAACGCCACTCCAAGCAGTCATTAGCAGTTGAGCTGAAATATTCTGAGTCATAGGTAGATTTTAACTCTTAATCAAATCTAAAAAGAGGGAAGCGGATTATCGATGTCGAACCCAGTGCCACTGTCACTACCACCAAAGTCCAACCAAGCGAACCTGAAGAACCAGAGGACGGGGAATGCCTCTTTCACTCACAGATGTGGGTAAAGGGGGCTCAAATTCATTTCATTGTCGAAAACGACAGTCAGAAGAACCTGATTTCAGCAGAGGTCATCAAGCGGTTGGACCTGCCGATGACACCACACCCGCAACCTTACACCATCGGTTGGCTTCGCCAAGTAAGAGATCTTTGCGTCAGCCAACACTGTCGTCTGCCCTATGACATCAAGCCCTTCAAAGACGAGGTATTGTGTGATATTGCTCCCTTTGAAGTTTGTGATGTTCTTTTAGGCGAACCATATTTGTGGAAGAGACATGTTATGTATGAGTCTAGACCCCATAGTGTTATTATTGCTTTGGGTAAACAATTGTACATGATACCAGAGGTAGCGTCGCCTATCGATATTTCTTTAATCTCTGCTAAGTAATGCATTAAGGTCATTTCATATATTGGGAAGTTAGTGTTCTTTGTGATCAGTGCTCGCACTGAGCAAAAGGTCACCGCCACATCCATATCCTCTACACAGAGCCTCTATTTGCAGCAGAAGCAAGTGGACATGATCGTGGAAGAGTATAGAAACATCTTCTCCTCACCCACTGGGGTACCGACGCACTACCAATTCAAGCATCCAAATGATCTAACCCCCGATGCACCTTTGCCTAATGGACCAATCTATTATCGCTCGTTGATGGAAAAATATGAAATCAAGTGTTAGATCCAAGAACTATTTCAAAAGGGGCACATCCGACCCAACTCCTCCCCTTGTGGAAGCCTAATTGTACTGGTGCAGAAGAAAGACAGAACCTGGTGGATCTGCATTGATTACCGAGCATTAAACAAAATCACAGTTAGGAACCAATACCTAATTCCCTGAATTGAAGACCTTCTTGACCAACTCAAGGGGAAAAATTTCTTCAACAAGACTAACCTAAATTCTAGCTACCACCAGGTTCCCATTGAACCAACTGATATATGGAAGACAACTTTCAAATCTAAATAAGGTCTCTTCAAATGGTTGGTCATGCCCTTTGGATTAACAAATTCACCCACAACTTTCATGAGGTTGATGGATGATGTATTGAGGCCCTTCACCAACTCTTTTATGGTGGTATATTTGGATGAAATCCTCATCTTCAATAGAACTTGGGAGGAGCACATGCAGCATATTCAACAATTTTTGAGCACTCTGTGGCAACACAAGCTATATCCAAACTTGGAAAAATGCTCCTTTGGCATGAACAAGGTACAATGCTTGGGCTACATTTTTGATGAGCATGGGGTACATGTGGATCCAACTAAGATCTAATTCATCCGTGACTAGCCAACCCCGAGCACACTAACCAAGCTTTGAAGCTTCTTGGGACTTGCCAACTTCTACCGAAGGTTCAAGTTGGGATTCTCCCATATTGCATGGGCCCTCATCCAAGTGACCAAGGGCGGTGGCAAGGAAACGTTTGGATGGCGGAAGGCACAACAACGAGCATTTGTTTATCTGAAGCATTTCTTGTGCTCAACTCTAGTACTCTCCTTACCTGATCTGCAACAACCATTCAAGAGTGATATTGATGCCTCTGACTATGTTGTAGGCACAATTCTCACTCAACACGGTCATACAGTAACATAGCATAGTGAGACACTCTCAGATATTGTCCGAAAATACCCCACCTATGACAAGGAAATGTATTCCACTGTGAAAGCCTACTGTCAATGGAAACATTACATTCTGGGAAAGGAGACAATCATCCACATTGATCACAAACCTTTGTAGTTCATACAGACACATGGGAAGTTGCAGAATGTTTGCCATCAAAACTAGTCCACCTACCTGCAACAGTCCCATATCAACATCAAGTATAAGACATGGAGCACAAATCATGTCGTTGACTGCCTCAATCAACCTCATGTTGCTGCACTCACCACCGTGCTCCATTCATGTGGGCATGAGGCATCTGAGTGGCCCCAACTTTATTATTGTGACCCTGACTTCACCACCACCTATCAAATCTTGGGTATAGGCGTGAATGTCACCAATTTTGACATTCAAGATGGATTGTTATGCCATCTGGGCCACCTCTGTGTTCCAACAAGTGAGCATGCAAAGTTGATTTGGGAGGCTCACTATAGTTGGATGGAAGGACATTTTGGCATGGAGAAAATTGTGGTCATTCTACAGAAACATTTTTGTTGGCCAAAACTTCGACAGGACGTCAATAAATATATCAGATCTTGGATTGCTTGTGCCATTGGAAATATATCCATCAAGAAGCAAGGCTTATACACCCCTCTTCCTACTTCCGAGAGGCCTTGGGAATACATCTTGATGGATTACATGTCTGGCCTTCTGTCCACCAAGCAAAGCAATGATTGTGTATTTGTGGTGGTTGATCGGTTTTTGAAGATGGCCATTCTCACATCCTGCAAGAAGAGCATCACTGCGTTAGATACTGCCAAGCTCTTCTTCGAACGGGTGTGGGTCCATTTTGGGAAACCACAAACCATCATCTCATATCAGGACAACAAGTTCCTTAACACATTTTGGTCGAGTCTCTGGTCACTATTGGACACTAAGCTCACTAAATCCACTACCTTCCACCACCAAACCGATGGCCAAACATAGGTCGTCAATTGGATTATTGTGCACATTCTGTGCATGTATAACTCTAATCATCCACATGCATGGGATGAGAGTCTTCTCTGTGTTCAACACAACTACAACATGGCTCTCCATAGCTCCACTGGCCATAGCCCATTTCAGGTGGGGTTGGGATTCCAACCCTTGGGTCCCATTGATGTTGCACTACCTCTTGCAACCACATAGGCATAATCTTCCCATCTTCAGTCTGAGGTCGACAAAGCCACCAAATTCATTGAGTGGATTCAACACATTTGCCAACAGGTCCATGAGATTTTTAGAAAGCCAATGCTAAGTAAAAGTAATGCCATGATCAACACCAGGTATCGCACAAGTTTTAGGTGGGAGACAAGGTCTGGTCACATTTGTAGAAAGAGCACCTTACAAGGCCCCATCAGAAGCTTCGTCCACTTCGCTATGGGCCTTAAACTATCACCAAGGTTGTGGGTGACAATTCTTTTGATATCAACACTACCTCCTTCCTTGGATTGCACCCTATGGTCAATGTGGACCTCCTTCGATCATATTTTCCACCATTATTGGACACCTCCAAGAAAAATTGAAACCAACATAGCTCAACCATGACGGCATGGAATAGGAATCCACTGATCAGATAGTGGACACACGGGTTAAGGGTACTTTCCAGTAGAGGATGAAGCTTTATCAAGTTGCCAAGGCAGGGCAGCTCCTGCACCAAGGCAAGTGGCTCACCCGAGGCCAAATTTAGTAGAAATTTCCTCACCTGATGGAGGCACTAAATCAAATGGAGACCATTTCTTCCTAAGGGGGGAGGATTGATCCAAGTGGATATTGGTGGCCACCTACCTATTCCAACTGGTTCATCTTGATAGTTTTTAGTTCAACACGTTTCTCTGTAATGATGAAAATTATTTGTAATTGTGGGTTCTACACTTATGAGGCTATCCTGAAGCCCTACACATCATCCAGGTGGATATTGGTGGCCGCCCACCTATTCCAACTGGCTTATTTTGGAAGTTTTCATGTCAATACATCTTTTTGTACTTACAAGGCCGTTACAATGTTTTTTGGGGTTTCCACAATTAACATGTAGATGGAATCAAGTTTGATAGCGTAATGTGTATTTCTTAAAAATACCTTTCCAATAGGCTATCACATGCCTAAAACGAAGGTCATATGCAAAAGTTATGACCCCAGGAAGTTGGGGTACCAACTTACTCATCGAGACCCACATAAATTTTGGTGTTTCATATCCCAGGGTTAGTTTTTGGATGTCTAGGGTTTTGGCATTCATCTATAATGTTAAAAAGGCTTCTGGAGCCTCATTGTAATCATTCTGGTCAGGCGAATGCGCGTAGTAGCCACATATCTTCTCAAAGATAACTACCACCATTCGAGCAAGTTGTTTTCAGTTCTGCAGTTTTACAGTTTCATCCTATTTTATTTATTCAATATAAGTTATTATTCATTGGATATATGTTGTTGTTCTCTGTATCTATGTGTTATTGTATTCAATTTGTTATTCATTTAATTCCGCTTATAATTCTGGATAAAAAAACAACCATATATACTAGTATACATAACATCGACATAGAGTATATATGTTGGTATATATGCTTGTATAAGTGTCTACACACACCCACACACACTTTAGTATATATCTGACATATATATCGACCTGGTATATATACATATACACTATAGTGTGTGTATGTGTGTGTGTATATATATATTGGGTAATATATCCAAATAAATTAGTTGTCGATAATAATAAGTGATAATTAATCATTAATGGCGAAAGGTTACATCTCGTATCACGTCCTTCTGCCTATGATTGTATTTAAGCTTGGCCGATTATCATTGTAAAACCAGTTTTGAATAAAATATTAATATGATATTTTATTGAAGTTTGGTTTTACAATGATAACCAACCATCCTTAAATACAATCATAGGTGAAAGGACGTGATCCGAGATGCAATATTTCGCCATTAATGATTAATTATCACTTATTATTATTGACAACTAATTTATTTGGATATATTACATACTGATATATGTCATTGATGTATAATATATATGCCAGTTTATACACTAGTGTATACTGGTATATATACTAGTATAATGCATGTTTTAATGCGTGCATGTTCCTAAAAAATCCAAGTTAGAAAGCTATGTGATAATGTGCATGGCAGTTCAGGGAGTGTCGAGACTATATGAACAAGAACACGAGTGTGGTACTGGTCACCCCATTTCTACAAAACCATTCATCAACTTCTTGTGAACACCCATATATACTAGTATATATACCGACACAAAGTGTGTGTGTGTGTGTGTGTGTGAATTAGGTTTAGCTGGGGTGGTTGGGAGGAATGATTTTTATGCTCCCCACCTAGGTTCAATTCCCACAAGTGACATGTTGAGCTCTTAACTAATATATCATTGTAATGACTTCGAGCCCTATTGTTGACTGGACTTGTGCCCTAAAGATTCTAGGGTCTACCCTGGGTACCATCCTCTAAACGAGGGGAAGTACTTATGGGTTTTCCCTAGGCTTTATAACATGGAATAT
>ML821685.1:4977-40887 GCA_009831015.1 Picea engelmannii
TTGTTTGCAAGGACTTAATGCAATTTTTTGATGATTCAGGGAGAGAGATCTCTACAACTAGAGGGGATGGGTCTAGTTATAAATCATGAAAATTAAAAATGTCCTCTAATTATGGTAGCTATGGACAATTACTAGTTGTGTGGTTAGTGAGATCACATAAAGCACATGGAGGGATAACTGTAGGTGTAGTGGTTGGGGTGGCCATAGCGTGTCAAGAGTTGGTAGTGCCTTTAGTTTTTTTAGATTTACCACTAATCAAAACCCATTTACTAGACTTACTGGGGATTGGATGGGTTTGTGTAGATACCAGAGAAGACATAGGGTAGCACTTGTAGACTATACAATGTTAAAAACCATATGGGGATTTGGTGTCGAGGGTGCAGGAGGAGTTGAAGGATCCAAGTACCACACTGGGATCCCCAACTAAGATTAGGTATATTAGGTATATTGAAGGATCCATGTACCACATTGGGATCCCCAGCTAAGATCCTAGAGGGGGAGATTCCAAGACTCCACAAATTCCTCGTCCAACCCCAACTGCAAATCCCCCTGCCATTCTTGTCCCTATACTGTAGTTCTAATTCTATCTTCAACTTGATTCATGTGAAAATTTCCTTTGTCTTGGAGGCTTCAATGACAGACTGTGGGAGGAGATGTGCCATGTTAATGTCTGGCCATGGGTCCTATCCAATTCTAAATTTAGTGCCTCTCCCCACTCTCCAGGCGATTCCTTGGCTGATGATAGGAAATGATTTTAATAAAGATTTCCAAATAATTTATCTGGTTTGGATCTCCTTGTTTGGCCTTCTGATCCAATTTAGCACGGAATCTGGCCAAATATATTTTTGATGAACAATTTTTGTTCAAAGACTCTCAATACTAATCAGTCTCCACCCTACCTTAACTACAAGTTCTTTTGAAAATATGTGGATGTTTTTTAGACTCCATCCCCCCAGAAGTTTTCGGGTAGCCAAAGTTTCGTATTTTATCCAAGGGATCACACAAATTTCCTTTTGACCATCCCAAAGGAATCTAAAACATAGTGTCCTGATTTTTTCCAAAATTCCTTTCAAGACCCAGGTAAGAGAGGCCCAATAGACCAGTATGGATTCCAAGACTATATCTACTAAGATCAGTCTCCCAGGTCTAGAGAGCCATATGAAACTCCTATATTTCAATCTCTTTTCTAGTTTGGCTAATAACCAGACCTAATCAGATTTTCTGTAGTTGTTTGGTTTTAGGTGGAACCCAAGATATTTTAGCCCTTCATCAAAAGGCTTTACATTGAAAGGAAAAATAACCTTGTATAATTCTACCTCCTCATTCTGCATACGGTGAAAATTTATGGTGGATTTTTGGCCATTGATATACATACCCGTGGCACGACTGAAAAGGTTTAGAATACTCTTCAGAGTCTCCACGTCTCTCCTTTGACTACTACAGAAAATTAGCACATCATCCACAAATAGTAGATGGGTGAGTCAGAGGGTTTGAGAGAAATATATCCCTTGAAAATCCCCTCTGCATTTTTCTTCTAGTATAGCCTGACTGAGCCCTTCTGCTATCATCAGAAAAAGAAGGGGGGACAACGGACAACCTTTCCTGAGTCTTATCTCTTCTTTGAAAAAAGGCAAAGATGCATCATTGATGAGAACTGCAAAAGAAACTGACATAATACAACTCATAATCCAGTTTATAAAGGGGAGAGTAAAGTCTAAATGAGTTAACAACATCCTCAAAAAAATCCAATTGACTCTATCGTAGGATTTTGAGAGGTCTATTTTGAGGACCGCCCCTTTGGTATTCTAGGTCTTCATGGTGTGTAAATCCTCTTGGGCCACACCAATTGCCTCATGGATCTTCCTTCCTTCCAGAAAGATGAATTGTTCTTGTGAAATGCATTTTGAGAGGGCCACTTTGAGCCTACGACTGATAATTTTTTCTATCACCTTATAGACACAGTTGCATAGTGAGATCAATCTGAAGTCCTCCATTGAAATGGGATCGTCCTTATTTGGTATGAGGGAAATGAAGGTGTAATTGAAAGGAAGATGTATATACCCACTTTTCCTTGATTCCTCTATGACTTTGAGTAGATCCTTTCCTACTAGATAAAAAAAACCTACAAAAAAATCCATGGACTACCCATCGGGTCCTGGGATTTGTTCTTTTTGAAAATTGAGAACCACTTCTTTTAGTTCTTCTTCAGAGACTTCCTCCATTAAATCCCTATTGTCTTCATCTTCCACAAAGTTGGGATAGTTAAGAGTGAGTTGAATGATGGAATCTATGGTTACTCGTATTTTAGCAAAGAAAAGAGTTTGGAAATGTTGAGATACAAGTTGTGCTAGGTCCTTGAAAGAAGTGAGTTGTAGCCCTATTGGATCCTTTAGTCCCCAAATTGTGTTTTCCAATTTTTTGCCTTTTTCATAAGATTGGAAGAATTTTGTATTCGCGTCCCCAATGTGAAGCCAATGGGCCTTGATTTTTAGTCTCCATTCCTCTTCTCTTGCTTGAAGGATTTGTCTTCTCTTTTTTATAGCATCAATAGAGCCTATTTTTCTTCTGGAGATGAAAAGCCTCCTTTTTCATAATCATAGATTGATTGTAGTTCAACCTCTGTGTTGATGAGTTATTGCCCTATCAGCTGATTTTTCTTTCTTTCCCATTTGATTGTGGTGCGTTTAAAAGTTTTTATATTTTTTTCAAACTGGAAAAATGCCCTTTCATCTTGGTTTAGAGGGATCAAAAACTATTATAATATTTTGATAAATTCCTCCTCCTTCAACCAAGATGAATTAAACTTGAAAGGCCTTGTTGGTTTTTTTGTGTTTCCTGCAGTCTCCAGGAAAATGGGATAGTGATATGATTCTTCGCTCATACCCACACATTGTCTAAGGAGGATAGGATCCTCCACCAGGTGGGTGGATATTAAGAAACGATCTAGCCGTTTAGCTATGTACTCGTCCCCCGTCCTCTTATTTCTCTAAGTTGGACACAGTTTGACGTGGTCAATTTCTAGTAGGTCAGATGCTTCCATTTTTCTTCTAAAAAAAACTGTGTGGGCGTCATCCTACGCTCGATGTCCCCAAGATTCTGCTGGGCCCATAGAAAAATTTAACTCCCCCCTCAAAATGAAATTTATTTCCTTTGTGAAATATTTGTCTAGGAGGTTTTCCCAAAAAAATTGGCGATCTGGGGAGGGGTCATATACATTTAGAATTGTGAACACCATGCTAAGGTCCTCCACTATGACTGTCATTCCAAGTCTAGAGGGAAAACTACATGAATTTTCTAATTTTATGGATCTGATCCTCCCAACCCATGGCAAAACCACCTGATCTCCTAGAAGCATCCAACCCAACAAAGCTCCAACCTATGAAAAGATTTTCCAATATAGGGACCACTAGGTGAGAATCCCCTAGTGTCTCCTGGAGAATGATGATGTTTGGATGAGTAGACTCCACCAACCTATGGAGGGTGGATTTCTTATAGGGGTTCTCCAAACCCCTATAGTTGAAGGAGAGTAATTTTATTTTGAAACCTCTCAAGGGGTTGGAAATGCTTTAAGGCCCTCTGTGATGGAAATTTGACGTATTGGTTCCATGTCAGTGGCCTCTCAATACTGAGTTTTTGATAGAAAAGATTTTCTCCCTCTCCCTTTACTTAAGACTACGGGCATAGGGTTTATACCCAGGCCATCCAATTTTTGGGGTAACTCTCATGGGCATGAATAGGTCTGTTTCTCAACTGGTAATGAAATATTTCCTCATTGAAAATGCTTGAGGATTTTTGTGTGTAGATGGGTAAAAAGGAAGAGGGATGGGCTGAGAAAGGGGCCAACAAGAATTAGGACAAAGGGGGCTCTAATGAAGAGGGGGAGTAAGAGTGATGAGCTTCCAAGGAGAAAGGGATGTTCTTCAGAGGGCCAAACAAATATTTTCCCAAAAAAGACAAGGAATGAAAGTAAAAAGTTAAAGAGGGATAAAATGGTCTAGGAGGCATACCTAGATGAGTTTTGATACCCTATCTAAGAAGGCACCCTGAAGTCAAGTCTATCTTTGCAGTGGATTGATTGTAGCTTGATCCCAAATCTGAGGTGGTAGAAGAATGCCCATCCCGGTGCCTATGATCCTCCCAACCAACTTGGAGAGAAGCATCATGAGAAGTCAAAGTCGATCTGCCTTGTTTTGAGGGTCCAAAAAAAGAGACATCCTTATGGGTTTGGGGTCCTCTTTTCCTGAATCTATTTCCAGGGGAGGAGATCCTTCTGTGGCTCATTGGAAAATAACACTCTGAGGCTCGATGACCATGTTTGTGACATCAATGGAACTTGAAGGGTATTCCTTCATATTCAAGCTTATGCATAAAGACTCTTTTCCCCACGTCAGTTCTAGGTTTTCATGGAGACCTTTTCTAATATTAAGAGAGACCAAGATCCTTTCCATCGACATCCTCCCAGTGGAGATAAAACACATGTCAACGTTCAAATAAGTGCCAAGGTTATTCCCAATTTTTCCAAAACATTTCACCATCCAACACTCTGGTGGCATCCTCAACAACCTTACCCAAACTGGAATTTCATCGATTCGCTCACATCTAGCATCGAAGAAAGGAGACCATTTATTCATAAGTAGAGGTGTCAAATATATACACCAAGGAGATCTCAGGATCTTGTCCATGTCCTCCGCATTCTGAAAATTCAACATGAACCAACCCTTGGAAAGTATATGAAGTGAGGGTAATTGGTTCAGAGTGGTCACCCAATTACTTTGGACCCAATCCCTAAGCTACGTGGTGCCCAATTTCCAACCATTTGATTTACCCACCACGACACTCTCGGCCAGATCCAAAGCCTCGTGAATCATGATGTCGTCACCTAGGGCCAACTTATACAGATGAGGGACAAGTTTGATACCAGTCTGGAGTTTTTTTTTTTAGGTGCTTGATTTTCCCCTAAAGCCTCCAAACACTTATTCCTGAAAGAACCCTCCTTACTCCCTGCTAGAGTAGACAAAACCCCCAATAAATCCCCCTCGACCCTCCCCTGGATTGAGCAGGAGGGGGATTCTCTAAAAAAAAAATCTACATACAAAGAAAAAGACTTACCGACTTCTGGAGGGGCTGGAAAGAACTGTTGGGGGGATAAATAAGCTAGCTGGAAAGGGGAATAATCAAAACAAGAGTTAGAAAACCCATGTTCCTTTCCTTCCTGCTAAGCAACGAATTAATGCAGGTCTACAGAAAAAGGGTTGTTTGGAGAAATACCATCAAAGGGGGTTGTGTGCGAGAGACCCAAGTCCTTCCATTGTGCACTAGACTTCAAACCCTGGGCTCTGGAGGATGAACTTTCCCATGTTGAGAAGTGTGGAAGATATCGAGGTTAGGTTGCATTGGAATCCAAGCCAATAGGAGAACCACGAGGGAGAGGGAGTAGATGAGAAAAAAGTGGCCCCACAAACCAAACCCCGAGCCTGTGGCTCAGATGAAAAAACAAGGAACAATACTCAGATCGCCAACAACATGAGACAATGGATCTAGAATGGGAGCGAGAGAGTGACCATATGGTAGGCTCCAGATCAGTTTTCCATCTGACAGATCCCCTTCAAAGTCTACAAGGTCTGAGTAGTCGTCAAAACCTTCCCCCATGAAATCCATCACGCTGACATGAGCTTCTGTCCAAACTCTAACCTCCTAACACCCCAAAGAAACTGTCAATCTATTGTATCCATGGGTAGAGAAAACCACAAGGGAAAAGGATCCCAACACCCACTGCAACTAGGGATTTCTCAGATAGAGACCTCATCCTCCACTTTTACAAATAAGTTACTTATGAAGTGACCCACTTTATAGAATAAGTAGGAATCACTTTTACAATGAAGTTAACTTGTAAATTAAAGTCACATGCAAAAAAAAAGTAACTATAAAGAATATTAAAGCTACTTGTAGTAATTAACTTTTATAAATGAAGTGAAATGCACTTTACAATGAATGCATGAATTGTTTCAAAAAAATAACTTGAAATCAAGACCTTTTACTAAATAAAGCAACTTTCAACCAAGTGAGTGTTAATATTATGGTAGTTGCGGGAGGTATTTACCTCCACGTGTGAACCTGACGAGAATAGAAGACTTTGGAAAGCAAGAGAAAACCCTAAGGAGTTGGCTAATAACCCTAGAAGTCTTGTCGGCTCAAGAAGATAATTCATATTAGGTTATTAGCCTCCAAGAGAAGAAGTCGACTAGAAATAATAATAATATATTGAACAGACACATATCCAGAAGGAGAAGTCTGCCCCAACAAATCTGGAAGAACCAAAATAAATATAGGGCACCAGTTCTCATTTGACAACATATCAGAATTGCAGTTCCCAGTTTGGTGCGCACTGCAGTTCCCAGATTGGTGCGCACGTGTGGAGGAGAGTTGTAGGTGCAGCTGCTACAGCTAGCAGTTTGGGTGTTGGATTGGACTATATCTTGGCTAGGGTTTGGACTATCTGATCAGCTATTGTTGGTGCGCTATCCTTGGAGGAAGATGTGCTACACCTTGTTTGGCTATCTAGCCTAGGGTTTGCTTCCGAAGTAATTCTTAGTCAACGTTAAGGTGCTCGGAGGGTGGCTTCGGCCTATGGTTGGGTGACGAGGGTATCGTCAATGGTAAAACGAGCACACATTCTTCCATATTCTAACAGGTTATGGGCCCACACTTCCTTCATTCAGTCTAAACACTGGAAGGAAACAAAACCGCTAGGATATTGAGTTCGTTGAGGAACTACCGCCATGGTTACTAGCAGAAGCAGCTCCTAAGACACTGTCGCTAGGGTTACTAGCAGGAGCAGTTGCAGAAACCCTAAACCTCTTGTTGAGGCACCTTTAAGTGAGGGGATTGACCTAATCTCCTAATAGATTAGTGCGCCCTATCCTAGCACATCTCCTAGCACTCTCAGAAGGCCAAGACGTGAAGTTTGGATTTCTGGTCAAATCTAGGGTTTGACCAAGTCAAGTAGCCATGATGAACTCTATGAAGTCTGAGAACAAGTTAGATGGAGCCTCTAACTTCAGAGCATGGAAGACAAGGATTGACCTCATCCTTTCCAAGAACAAAGTGTTGGATTTCATGAAAGGAAAGATCGTGAAGCGAGAGTTTGAAGATGGAGAAGAGAAGGAATTGTAAAACGTTGCAGCTATGAAGAAGTTCAAATATGCTGACATCAATGCCATGAGTATCATAGTGGATTCTATAAAAGACCATTTGATACCCTACATCTCCCATCTTGACTCATCGAAGAAGATGTACGATGCCCTAACAAATCTTTTCTCAGTCAAAAACATCGGACAAGTTATGAGTCTGAAGAATGAGCTCCTTGACATGAAGATGAATGAGGATGATGGCATAACATCATACTTTGTAAGGATTTCCCAGCTAATAGATCAACTACAAGCTATTGAAGAGATCACTTTAGAGAGGGAATTGGTGAACATAGTACTCAATGGTCTTCCCAAGACATGGGATGCATTTTCCACAAGCATTAACACAAGAAAGGAATACTCAACATTTGAAGAACTTTGGACTTGTTGTGCTCAAGAATAATCAAGGATCAGTGCAAAAGAGAAACCCTAAAAGAAGTACGATGATCAAGCCTTCACAGCAAGATTCAAGAACTTCAGGAACAAAAGGAAGTTTGGTTCAAGGAGGAAGCCAAATCAAGAGAAAGACATTTCAGAAGTGCAATGCTTCAACTGTCGAAAGTATGGTCACTACAAGAATCATTGTTCCGAGCTAAATAAAATGAAGGAGAAACACGAAGCATCGATTGTTGAAGAAAAGGAACCTACAAAGAAGACTAAGCAGGATGGAAGAGACTTCTTCTTCTAAAAAGGTAACAACACTCTTCTTATTTCCTGTACATATCTTGTTTGCATCGTCTCTGTACATATCTTGTATATCTATCTCTTAGAAAGATAAAATGTTCCAAGAAGAACTATATCCATGGAAGAACAACAAAATAAGAATTACTATACAAGAAAAGATGAAATATATCTATTACAAGATAAGTCGAAATCAAAATCAATCTTGAAGAGACTTAGAAGAAGCAAAGACAGAAAGAAGTCAGCAATCGAGAGGAAATTGGAAAAAGACTTATGACATTTTGTAGAAGACAACAAGACGGAAGCGTGGACTCTGTTAGACAAGAAAGCCAATTATATATTGCAGAAGACAATAAGGATGCAGATGGAAGCGTGGACTCTGTCAGACGGAGGGAGCCAATTATATGCACTCTTACATGAAGCAAAGGTTAGGAGGGAGATAATCCTATGATCCATTGAAGATGATGAAATATATATCCATGGTAGCAGCCATGAAAATACAGTACGTGTTCAGTTCAACCGTAGAAGAAGACTTCTTTGAAGAGAAGCCTTAAAGTATTCATGTTTGTCCATCAAGATTCATGATCCTATGATGAAAGGAAGTAGTGGAATCTCTAGGGCATGGAATCTATAAGAAACTCCATGGACCCAAGAGATAAATAAAAACTGAAGAAGAACATGAGGATTCCAAGAAAGTAAGAGAAACCAGAACAACCAATCATTATATCAAGAATCACAAGATTACCAGTCTAATATGAAATCACTAAAAACAATCAAGCAGAAGAATTGAAAGTCGTGATGAAGAACAGTTTTGCGAGATCTAGAACCAGAGGTTCTCCCAGATGGAGGGAGAAGACTATGATGATTACTTGTTCGAGTAAACCAGACTTATCTCTACATGATTCATTATAGCATCTGAAACATCCATGCATCAGAATTCTACATCAGATGAATGCAAAGAATGTTGTCCAGAGAAATTGAATAAAGAGTGTATGAAGAGCAATCTCAAGACTTTGAGGCATACCAGAAAGAGATTCCTATATGCAGATAGAAGAAGATAACTTGGTGGATAATCTCCAGTGCACAATAGAAGCGTGGTGAAGATTTCCTATAACTACTCAGTAGATCAGATCTCATGATGAAAGAAGAAGTGCCACACAGAGATGTTCCAGTTTTCCAACTATGATATACTCCAATGTTCAGATCTACATGAAGCCTTCACAATGTTCCAGACTAAAGTAAATTTGAAATCAAGCATTACATTGTCCATGATGAAGTCCAGAAAGGAGAAAATTATTCTCCAATACATATCTCCATAGATGAGCAGATAAGCAAACATTTTGGTAAAACTTCTATCCAAGATGAAAGAGTTTGCGTACTCAAGCTAGAGCTCATGGAAACAACTTCCTTCTTATTGAAAAAGGAAGAAATGACTCCTAGGTTGGGAGGGAGCACTGGAAATATTATTGAATACATTCATTGAAAAATAGTCCATCTTGGACAGATGCTTTCCTGTTCGGAAAGTGGATTGAGATTTCTGACGGATAGTCACTTTCCATTGTGGTTAACATGGAAAGTAGTTTGATTGTTTATGTATCATAAACAACGACTTCCCATTGTTGTTAACATGGGGAGTGGTCTAGGGAAATCTCTCTTCTTGAGGTTTACTCAAGAATATTGGCTCGCCTCGCTGGACAATGATTTCTCATTGTGGTTAACATGACGAATGGTCTGTTTTGGAGGTTGATGCAGGACAATATTTTCCTCTTGTGATTAACAGAGGAAATGGTCCGGACAATCATTCCTTAGGGTTATACATTCTCTCCAGGGCACACTTTGATTAATGTAGGAAGAATGTCCCAGGGTAGGGAATGGTCCAGGACATACATTCCTTAGGGTTTATACATTCTCTCCAGGGCACACTTTGATAAGTGTAGGAGGAATGGCCCAGGGTGGGGAATGGTCCAGACTCAGACATTCCTTAGTTTTTATACATTCTGTCTAGGGTGCACTTTGATTAGTGTAGGAAGAATGGTCCAAGGTGAGGAATGGTCCATGCTCAGAAATCAGAAACAATCCTTCTTCCTTGTTTGAGAAGAATAGGGCAGACAACCCATTACTGATGAGGGAAGATATTCTTTCAAATCTCACAAACGTAAGTGAAATATTGGCCCAGATGATTCAGTTTATTTTTAATAATATTTTCTGTGCAAGATGGCATCAGATGATTGTTATGGAGACTACCTATCTCCAGACAGTAGAGATATACTACTGTGGTGGATATGTTCCACTATTTTGAGGCATATATTCTTTCATATCTCACAGATGTGAGTGAAATATTGGCCCAGATAACTCAATTTATATCATAACATTGTTTCTGTGAAGGTTTCTATCAGATGTTTGTTAAGAAGACAATAGATATAGACTACTGTGTTGAATATGTTCCACTGTTCATGAGGCAGATATTCTTTCAGAGCTCATAGATGTGAGTGAAAGATTAGCCCAAATAATTTAGTATATATCATAACATTGTTTCTATGCATGTTGCTATCATATGTTTGTTATGAAGACTGTATGATAGTAGATGAGGACTACTGTGGTAGTTATGTTCCACTGTTCGCAACCATACGTTGCTGATCAAGTACTTGTGTGTTACTTGGTGTGGTAGTGAACCACTGGATTGTAGTTATGTACTACTATGGATAGACACAGTTGTGCTCCATTTCTGTTCTAACCGTCTTGAAGACTATTAACAGTTTATTGAAAATAATCACCATCCAGACAAATGATGAACACATATTTTCTGGACGAAAATTGGTTCAGAGCATTTACTCCTCTAGATTATAAGAGTGGCTCTTGTATCACTCTATGTGTGAGTGACTTATCCAACATCATGTGTAATTACTCAGATGAAGTATGGTTCCGAGAGATGATGCAGCTGATGGTGATGGTGATGCTCATGATCTAGTCATGAGATAGTCTAGACGACTATATCGATGCTATCGGGTAAATGGTATGTTTTTGTGCTCAAGTCCATTACTTGTAATACCTCCCTAGCTAGGAGGGAGTGTTAATATTATGGTAGTTGCAGAAGGTATTTACCTCCATGTGTGAACCTGATGAGAATAGAAGACTCCAGAAAGCAAGAGAAAACCCTAATGAGTTGGCTAATAACCCTAGAAGTCTGGTCGACTCAAGAAGATAATTCATATTAGGTTATTATCCTCCAAGAGAAGAAGTCGGCCAGAAATAATAATAATATACTGAACAGACACATATCCAGAAGGAGAAGTCGGCCCCAGTAAATCTGGAAAAACCAGTATAAATAAAGGGCGCTAGTTCACATTTGACAACATATCATAATTGCAGTTCCCAGTTTGGTGCGCACTGCAGTTCCCAGATTGGTGCGCACGGGTGGAGGAGAGTTGCAGGTGCAGCTACTGCAGCTAGCAGTTTGGGTGTTGGCTTGGACTATCTCTTGGCTAGGGTTTGGACTATCTGATCAGCTATTGCCAGTGCACTATCCTTGGAGGAAGTTGCACTACACCTTGTTTGGCTATCTATCCTAGGGTTTGCTTCTAGAGTAATTCTTAGTCAAGGTTAAGGTGCTCGGAGGGTGGCTTCGGCCTATGGTTGTGTGACGAGAGTATCGTCAATGGTAAAATGAGCACACATTCTTATATATTCTAACAATGAGCTAGTACAAAACACATTATAATCTTAAGAAGGAGGATCGAGGGTGTTGTTGTTGTGAAATATGTCCTTGAAGTGTGTGCTAAAAAAACTTATTTTTATGCATTCACACACACCAAAAAATCTGCTTTTAGACAACATGTAAGTTTTAAACCTGTGAAGTAAAGAAATGCATACAGATTCTTAAGCAAAACAAAAATTAATCAATGGCTCATACACATAGTACACATAGATTTACGCTGGAAACCCTTAACCGGGAGAAAACCAGCCTTCCTTGGTGCCACACCTTTCAACTCTTCATTGTATTAATTTCACCATTCACCCTAAAAGATATACAATGTTTTAGGTATTTCGTAGCTACCAAAACCCTAATCCCTTAATTTGGGATTAATTTAGAAAACCTCTAAAAATAGAAAAATCCACTAAAATAGAAAAAACCGCCCAAAACAAATTTTGGGGTGCTTGCTTGGAGCTGAACGCTGCGCGTAACTAGGGGGACCCAAACGTGGTCCCCCCTGGGACCCCCCAGGAAAGCGCCAGACACACATGACATAAAGAGCAAGGGAAGTTGGGATCATCAGACGCATTTTTTGAATCTGACAGTCCCACACACACACATGCAAAGAATATAACACATACCCAACATTCTCCCACTTGTTGTTTTCTTTTCATACATGGGTTCACATGATTACATGGTCAACAATATAGGGCAACAATGCCCATTGCTACTTTACACTAGGATAACTTATCTGTGCTCACAGACTTTGTCAATGAATCTACAACATTCTTCAAAGTGTTAACCTTTTCCAACAACACCTTCTTTTCTTCAACAATGTCTCTCACAAAGTGATACTAAACATCAATATGCTTTGTCTTCGAATGATAAGAAGGTTTCTTTGCCAGGAATATCACACTCTGACTGTCACACTCTAATCTCACTGCTTTTTGTACCAACCCAATACTTGAACACAATCTCTGTAACCATACTACTTCCTTGCTTGTATGAGTGGCTACCATGTATTCAACTTCTGTAGTTGAGAGGGCCACTACAACCTGTCTTTTTCTCATCCAACTGATTTCTCCTCCAAATAGGTTAAACACATACCCACTTGTGAATCTTCTGCGATCTAGATCACCAACCCAGTCTACATCAACAAACCCATGTATATCCACCACTCAGTCCAATCCTGGTCTTCCTTGGTAGCACAATACATAATTGGTAGTGCCATACAAATAACTGAAGACCCTCTTTGCTGATGTCCAATGCTCCTTCCATGGTTTTGGCATATACCTTCTCAAAACTCCCATTGCATGTGCAATGTATGGTCTAGTACAAACCATTTCATACATCAAACTTCCAACTGCACTAGAATACAGAGCATGGGACATGTCCTCTTCTTCTTCCTGTGTCTTGGAATACTGATATGCAAATAAATTTACACCTATAGGAATAGGAACCTTGACCGGTTTAACTTCCATGCATATTAAATCTCAGCAATATAGTCTCAACATATTTTCTCTGATTCAATAGAGTTTCTTGTTTTCACAATCTCTTTTAATCTCCATTCCCAGAATGAATTTAGTGTTGATGATTGCATCTATGTGAGACATTCTCCAGCTTACAAACTTGTGAGATGTGGATCATTGTAGCTATGTGAGTCTTTCTCTAAGTTTACAAACCTGAGAGAAATCCCTTAAGAATGGTACGTGGTTCCTCCCTGAGAAAGAGCTAGGAATGTAGAGATGACCTCCTCCATTCAGAGAGTTGAGAAGAACTCCAGATGATTATCTAGTGGGAAAGGCGATTTGTTGATTTAGACATACCTGTGGCTGAGCACAAGGTGAACGTGTGAAATCCCAAAGTGTTGGGTGCATCGTCATGTGAACATAAATGAAGATGATGTATTAGCCTCCTCTGAGCAACAGAGTTGAGGAGAAGACTCCATATGATTCTCCTGTGTGAGGCAATGAGAAAGAAGATCCGTAGAGGGGGCGTGCTTGTGGATGAGCATTGGTGAACATGTGAAGATCTGGTTCTTCTGTGTAATGTAGTGAACCAAAGACATGACATCCCTATGGATGTGCCCCTAGTGGATGAGCACTAGTGGGTGTATAATATCCTTTTCTATATATATTGTTCAAGAGTCAGACCTGCCTGTAACCCTAATTGTTATGTAAAGGGTATAGGTCGGCCCCACCTTAATGTGATTAATAATAAATGTAAAAGATAATTAATTTGGTTAATAATAATAATAATTATTATTATTATATTGTGACTTAAAGAGGTCGACCCTATTGATCCAATAGATGCTTCCATTTATAGGACAAGTCTAATATAAGTAAAGGAAGATTTTCCATTGTGGAATCATATCTTTCATGTGAGTTTGGAAATTTCAGCAAGTACATCTACTTGGGAAAAGGTGCGCACCTCTCTTGGGTGCTAGAGTTATATGGGTTTGAGCACCCTCTCATGTGCTAGGGTTTATCTTGGTGGTGAAGGTATTTCTCTTGAAGAATATAGCAAAGGATTTGGCTGAGTTTTCTTCCCTTGTTGAGAAGGGTTTCCACGGATACTTCTTGTGTTCTTCTGCATGGTGTTTCTTCTTGTGATCTTGGTTGCTGCAACATTTATGCTTATGGTTAAATGATAAAAATTGAATGAAATTCATGCTTAACCTAACTTATTGAAAAATCAACATGGTATCAAAGCATAGGTCTTGAAAAAACCCATTGCACAAGCATCTGCCAAGTCTCCTCTCACCTTTTGCAGAACCGTACGACCCTTCTATGGTTTCCAGAAAAATCCATATGTGCCTCCTTTATGAGGTGTTTCGTCCATTAATACTTGAAAGTTGGGGCTAATTTTGGCACATGAGAGTACGGCCTCCTCCAATGCATCTTCAGAGACTCTCAGAGTGAAATTCCAAGCATTTTGAAACTTTGGCCCTAGGGTTTCTAGGGTTTCGCTAATTTCTGCTAAATTTTCAGAATTAGGGCTTCTGCAACTCATTGAAGGAGCTCTTCACCTCACCATTGTTCTCCTATTTTTCAAAGGATTATTGTTGGCAGTCATAAGTCCAACAAAACCTAAAATTTCTAGCCTAGCCTAGCCGTTAGGTTTTGTAGCCCAATTGACAAAGGGTTGTGAAGAATCTAAAATTATGACGAACAAAACTATGTTGGAAGACAAGCTTGATGAATCAAGCAACTTCAAGTTTCTGGAAGACAAGACTTCTAAGGAAGACTTATTATGGGTGATACAAAAAGGTTTCACTGTGACCATCTCCTTCATAAAGATGTTAGAGAACAAAGATCAACCATGTGCCGTTAGAGAAATCATATCAACACCCTCAGGTATTCACTTGTATATTTATTATTTGTATCATTGTCATGAGGGTAATTGCGGGATGAAGGAACCTTTTGCTGAAGTCTTGGATCCAGAGGGATCTCGGTGCATTTAGAGGAACAACACATTGGAAGTGAAGACTCCAGGTTTGATTGTTGTAATTTTCATTCCTCTAACCTATATTTCTGAAGTTTTCTACATTACAATTAGGTGTTGTAGCTGTGACAACAATCCTTAAATTGTTTTGATTCTAGAGATTTACCCATTATTCTCCTTTAGGAGATATTCTTGTTTTTGGTTCCTCTTGTTTTCTTGTTCCAGACATGTTAAGAACAAAGGAATATTCTCATCCTTTAGAGGGAGTCATTTGACTCAGAGGGAGTCAAAACTATTTGAGAAAGAGGAAGAATATAACGATCATTGAGAAAACCAATGCAATAATGCGTGATCAAAATCCTTCTATGATTCCATGGGTAGAAGCATGCATGACACATTATATGCTCAGAACAAGAGTCTTCATCAGACTTTGAAAAACATAAATCCCGAAGAAACCTTCACCGAAGTGAAGCCCGAGATTGAACATTTCATGATATTTGGGTGCCCAGTGTATTTTCATGTACCCAAAGAGAAGAAGTCCAAGCTAGACCCTTCAGGGATAAAGTATACAATTATGGGATAAAACGGTGAATCTTTGACGACATTCCAGATCTACATCCCTAGTCAAAGAAATATTGAGACAAGCAAAGATGTTTTCCTTGAAGAAGAGATAGCCTTTCAAAGATCCAAAGAATCTCATATGGAGATTAACAGTGAGACATTACCTTCTCCCCCTTCAACATTTCAAAGGGAGACATAACTTATTCCAGTTGATCCAGTTGCTCCAGTTCATATGTCCAAAGATATTGCAATAGGGAATAAAAGGCCTTCCTAGGCTCACTTTGAAAGAGGAAGAGGAACATACAAGCTCCTCAAGGAACATCCCAAGAAAGCAAAAGAGATTTTCGAGCCATCCTTCAGTCACGAGCCACTGCATTGATTTTGAGCCTCCTTGTCTTGAAGAAGCAACAAGAGAACAGGTATGGAAAGATGCCATAACAAAAGAATACCAGTATATCTTAAAAGAATGATGTTTAAGATATTGTTCAGAGACCAGAAGGGAAGTCTGTGGTAACTTCCAAGTAGATCTATAAGATAAAAAATGCAGCTGATGGAAGTGTCGAGAAATACAAAGTGATATCTATAGTCAAAGGATTCTCAAAAACAAAGGGATTTGTCTATGATGAGACACTTGATCCAGTAAGCTCGATACACTTCTATCCGTACTACCATCCATGAGTTGGAAACTATATCAGATGGATGGATTCTAGATGATTTTGGGTTTCAACAAGAGTATTGCTGATCCAAATCTATATTATTATAGTGTTGGTGACAAGAGCCTAATTTTGATGACTTATTCAGAAAGCCTTGTTGTTGAAAACAAGCAAGCATTGACCTATGATTTTTTATGAAGGATATAAGTATGATGCACTACTTCTTGGGACAAGAAGTATGATAGAGGACCAATGAGATTTTCCTGAGTCAAGGAAAATATACATAGTATGACAGAATGCAAATCCACCGTGATGGATTTAAAGAAGACGATTGATGATGATTCATAAAAGACTAATCCACAATTGATTGGATCACTGATGTATCTGGAAACACCAGACTTGATTCATGCCATGCAGTGAAGGTGATTAGTAATTTCACGAGTTAACCAAGACAGACTCACTAGACAACAACAAAAAATGTATTGAGATATATTTGAGGCACAATTGGATATGGCCTGAGCTATGCCTCTAGTGTTAACTTGAAGTTGCAGGATATGCCAATTCAAATTGAGCATAGAGTACAGTGGACCGGAAGATCACATTCGGTTGATTTTCTACCGTGAAGTTTGCCATGGTTTTCTAATGCAGCAGGAAACACAACTCTATGGCCTTGAGAATCACAGAGGCATAGTATATAGCATCGAGTGTGCGAAGAAATGTGGCTTCACAAGCTTCT
This sequence comes from Picea engelmannii, assembly GCA_009831015.1. Classification (NCBI taxonomy): domain Eukaryota; kingdom Viridiplantae; phylum Streptophyta; class Pinopsida; order Pinales; family Pinaceae; genus Picea; species Picea engelmannii. The sequence continues at coordinate 21,931 of ML821685.1, forward strand.
GATAGATTTACTTGACCATGAGATGGATCCTATGATGATAACCAAGAGCCATGTGTAAAGATCCTTAAGAACCCAGTGTTTCCTAATGGATCGAAACATGATGAGATGAAATATCCTTATATTAGAGATGTGATGCAGAGGAAAATTGTACACTTGTAGTACCTTCCTACACCTGAGCAGATTGCAAACATCTACACCAAACAAATTTGGTGAAGAACGCCTTCCTCATTGAGAGGGAGTATTGATGACTCCATCCAATACAAAATTTAAAATACATTCATGTGAGACTTGGAATGATGAAGAATGCCTCCCTAGCTGAGAGGGAGTGTATATGCACCTTTCTTTTTCCATCAGTGTCATGTTCATCCTTTCTGCAACTCCATTCTACTGGGGTGTATATGGAGTAGTCTTCCGCCTTGCTATACCATACTTCTTATAGAATTCTTCAAATTCATTCTGGCAGAACTCTCCGCCATTATCTGTTCTTAGCAACTTAATTATTTTCTCTGTTTGATTCTCAACAAGAGCCTTAAACTCTTTAAACCTGTCAAAGACTTCAGATTTCTTACTAAGGAAATATATCCAAGTTTTCCTCGAGAATTCATCTATAAATGAGACATAGTACACAGATTTTCCCAATGATGGGACTGACACAGGTCCAAAAAAATCACTATGAACTAGTTGTAAAATTCCTCCTGCCCTTGTTGCACCATAGGGGAATCTTACCCGATTATGCTTCTCATATAGACAATGCTCACAGAAATCAAAATCCAGAGAGCAGTTAGACATACCTTCAACCATACCTTACCGTGTAGTAGTCGAAGACCCTTCTCTCTGATATGCCCCAATCTTTGATGCCACAACATAACCTTTTCTCTAGAGACTGTAGGAGTTCTTTCTTCTTCAAATCCATTATCAGGAACAATGGAGCTATTACAACCATCACTAATAGTGCTTCCTAGAAGATTATATAGAGTTCCAAATTGAACTCCCTTCATCAACACCATCTCTCCTCGAACCATCCTGCAAGTTCCCTTTTCAAAAATTGTTTTACCCCTGCATCTTCCATTTTTCTTACATAAACCAAATTTTTGGCCATACTTGGGATGTGTAGAACACCAGGCAATGTTCTAATCCTTCCATCTATGAGTCTCAACTTGACCCTTCCTCTTCCTATGATTTTGGTTGTCGAATCATTACCTAAGAAAACATTACCTCCATCATACTTTTTATATTCGCAACACCACTCCCTGTGGGGAGTCATATGAAAGGATGCACCAGAGTCAATCAACCATGCCTTATGATCTGCATGTGTGCTTGAAGAGGCCAAGTACACATCCCCTCCTTCTTCCTTGAAGATATTTTCTTCTGTAGAAGAAGATTCTTCAGATCCCTTCTTTTTCTCAACTTTGGATCTACACTGCTTCTTGTAATGCCCTTCTTTTCCACACCTCCAACATACCCTTACAAACTTTCTAGGAGATTTAGATCTACCCTTAGACTTATATCTCCCACTTGAGAAATTAGATCTATTTCTTTCATGGGAACGTCCTCTTGCAAATAATGTGTATGTGCTATGTCCTTCCATATTCTTTCGTCTCATCTCCTCCGACAACAAGGATGAGACCACTTCTTCAAACTTCAAAGAAGTTGTATTACTACCTATGGCAAAAACTAGACTATCCCATGAGTCTGGTAAAGAACACAACAAAATGATACATTTATCTTCATCTGAAATTTTAATCTCAATAGATACTAAGTGACTTACCACAATATTGAAGGCGTTTAAATGCTCTGCCACCGAGTCTCCATTTCTCATCCTCAAGTTATACAACTTATTTCTCAGGAATAGTTTATTTACCAGGGACTTAGACTGATACAACTTCCCCAACTTTTCCCATAAATCCTTGGATGTAGCTTCCTCTGACACATTCAGTAATACTAAATCGGAGATACACATTCGGATTGTGCTCTTTGCCCTGCGATCCATCTTTTTCCAGTCATCTGCAGAAGTTCATGTAGGTGCAGTTCCTGGATCTACCGCGATCCACTGATCTCTGTCCACCAAAAGATATTCCATCTTGAGCTTCCACAACTCAAAGCTTTTCCCATTAAACTTCTTGATCTCCATCTTCGAATTTCTTGCCATTTCTTTTCACCTGAAAAACAATACCGCAGATCTCCCACTGTAACAAGGCTTATCACAGTCCCGAGCCAAACCCTTGACCACAAAGGCGTCCCCCTGAAGCCAATAAAGCTATGATACCAAATGTAAATCCTAACCTTGTATAATGTCTACTATAAATAGATATTCATAAAAGAACAGAAAATATACAATGGCAAATACAAACATTACATGGAGATTTTTCCCCTGGAAACCCAAACCGGGAAAACCAGCATATATTATATTCATTCCTTGTGTTACATTGTTTACAATACAATATACATATAGGATCCAGTGGCATCCAAAACTCTAATCCAATGACTTGGATTAGTCCAAAACCCTAATTCCTTAACCGGAAATAGAAAACCATCGGCAAAAAACCATGTGCCGAAAAAACCACCTAAATACATGACATGTTTCCCGAGGTAGGTGTCACGTTTCCTGAGGAAAAAAAAAAAATTGGGGGCACTACCCCCGGATGCTTGCATGGGGGGCTCCACCCCCTTACGTGCTTGGCGCATACGCTTAGACACTACTATTTGTGCAAAGAATATAACACATACCCAACACTTGATAACATCCATGTTATTTTCTACCAACAACATGTCATCAACATACAACACTACATAAATGAAGTGATTACCAACCTACTTGGAATATACAAAATGATCATCCCTGCTTCTCACAAATCCCTATCCAAGGATGTATGTGTCAAACTATTGGTACCACATCCTAGGTGATTGCTTCTGACCATATAGTGACTTCTTTAGCTTACAGACCATCTCTTTCTTTCCCTTCATTACAAATCCTTATGGCTATTTAATGTAGATTTCTTCTCCCAGATCCCCATGTAGGAATGTTGTATTTGCATCCATATGTTCCAATTCAATATCAAAAGCAAAAACAATAGATAAAAGAAATCTAATAGAAGTTAACTTGGCAACACGAGAAAAAATATCACCAAAGTAAATTCCCTCTACCTGGGAATAACCTTTTGCTACTAATTGAACTTTGTATTTTTCCACTTTTCCTTTTACATTAAACTTCTTCTTAAACAACCATTTGATACCAACATATTTTCTTCCGGCTGACAACTCAACTATATTCCATGCCTCATTCTTATCCAAGGCATCCATTTCTTCAACCATGACCTTCTTCCAGAGTTTACAATCCTCTGAATTCTCTGCTTCCCTCACAGTTTTGGGATCACCATCAGTAATAGATAAAGAAAAATTAGAACGAAAATTAGGTGGACTATACCTTTCTACTTTCCTTCTTTCCCTCGGTGATCTCCTCAATACTGGGGTATAAGGTTCTTCTTCTTCTGCTTCATCTTGTTAAGATGATTCAGATTTTGCATCATCCAACTCAAACTCTATTTTCTCAGTTTCTTCTTGCCTTGGTAGGATTTTTTGTTTGGAAACATATTTTACCTCTCTGAAAACAACATCTCGATTGTAAACAATCTTCTTAGTTTCTAGGTTCCAAAGCTTATAACCTTTCACACCATCTTTATAACCCATAAAGATACACTTTTTCAGCTTTATTATCCATCTTACTCTTATTTTCTTTTGGAACATGTACATAAGCATCACAACCAAACACTCTAAGATGTTCAATAGAGGGTGTCTTACCAGCCCATACCTCGTGTGGAGTTTTATCATCCAACGTTGATGAGGGTGATTGATTGACCAGATAACATGTTGTACCCACTACCTCTACCCAAAATTCTTGTCCTAACTCGGCACCACTAAGCATGCTCCTTGATTTTTCCATTAGTGTCATCTTCATCCTTTCTGCAACTCCATTATGTTGAGGTATGTATGGAGTAGTCTTCTGACTTGCTATACCACACTTCTTAAAGAATTCTTCGAATTCATTTCCGCATAATTCTCCACCATTATATGTCCTCAATACCTTTATTTTATTCTCTGTCTGATTTTCTACCAGAGCCTTAAACTCTTTAAATTTATCAAATTCCTCAGATTTATTTCTAAGAAAATAAATCCATGTGTTCCTTAAGAAATCATCTATGAATGAAACATAATACACAGATTTACCTAGTGATGGAACAAGCACGGGTCCAAACAGATCTCTGTGTATCAACTCTAAGATCCCCTTTGCTCTTGTAGCACCAGATGGGAATCTTACTTGATTATGTTTACCATATATGCAATGTTCATAGAAATAAAAATCCATAGTGCAATTATACATAAATTCAACCATACCTTTACCGTGTAGTGTTCGAATGTGTTCAAAGGTGCTTTTCTCCAATATGCCCCAGTCTTTGATGCCACAACATGGTCTTCTTTACAGGGACAATATTCGTCTTGTCTTATTTATTTCTCTGCTCAAGGAGAACAAAAATTTTACACCCATTAGTATAAGTGCTTCCCAACAACTTGTACAGAGTTCCACACCGAAATCCCCTCATCAACACCATTTCTCCTCGTACCATCTTGCAAGTTCCCTTTCCCAATACAGTATCCACTCCTGCATCATCCAACTTGCTTACAGATATTAGGTTTCTGGATAGTTTTGGAATGTGAAAAACCCTAGGGAGAGTTACAATCCTTCCATCTTTTAGAAACAACTCAACCCTTCCACGTCCCATGATTTTGGTCGTCGAGTCATCTCCTAGGAATACATCCCCACCATCATATTTTTCATATTCACAGAACCACTCTCTCTGAGGAGTCATATGATATGACACACCTGAGTCAAATAACCATACACCATGGTTTGCATGTGTACTTGTATATGATGGGTAAACATCACCTCCTTCTTCAGTGGAGGTTTTCACCTATGTGGAAGAGGTATTATCAGATCCCTTTGGTTTATCAACCTTCTTAGACTTGCAATCTTTCTTATAATGCCCTATTTTACCACACTTCCAACATTTTCTCAAATATTTTTCTAGAGACTTAGATCTACCTTTAGATTTAGATCTCCCCCCTGAAGACTTACCATGATTCTTGTCTTGGGTATGACCTCTTACAAATAAATAATCTGTGCTCTGACTATCCATGCTTTTTCGCCTCATCTCTTCAGATAACAAGGATGCAACTACATCCTCATACTTCAATGTAGATTGAGTCGTACTACCAATTTCTACAACCCGATTACCACAAGAGTCTGGCAAGGAATATAACAAAGTAATACACTTATCTTCTTTTGCAATCATAATATTAACAGATACAAGTTGACTTACCAGAGTATTAAAGTCATTTAGACGTTCTGTCATAGAATATCCATCTTCCATCCTAAGATGATACAACTTCTTTCGAAGAAACAAATTGTTTACTAGGGAATTTGATTGATACAAATTCCCTAACTTATCCCATAGTTACTTGGCCGTAGATTCTCTCGAGACATTCAACAAAATAGAATCTTCCAGGCAGAGTCGAATAGTACTCCTTTCTCTTGTGTCCAACTTCTTCCAATATTCCTTCGACATACGAGTAGGTTGTGTACTATTAGTTTGTGTACCAATCGACTATGTGCCAGTAGGTTTTGTACCAATTGACTGTGTGCGAGTAGGCTGCGTACCAGTAGGTTGTGTACCAGGATCCATAGCGATCCATTGTTCTTTGTCTACAAGAAGGTCCTCCATATTGAGCTTCCATAGATCAAAGTTTTTACTGTTGAACTTCTCTACCTCGATTCTAGAAGAGATCGTCATTCCTCTTTCTACACTCAAATCACCACTGCAAAAGCTCCCACTAAACCCAGGTTTATCACAAACCCACGATAAACTTGATCTATCAAGACCAAGCCAAACCCTCAGCAGCAAAGGCGTCCCCCTAAACCCAAAAACGAGCTCTGATACCACATGTAAGTTTTAAACTTGTGAAGTAAAGAAATGCATACATATTCTTAAGCAAAACAAAAATTTCAACCCTTAACCGAGAGAAAACCAACCTTCCCTTGTGCCACAACTTTCAACTCTTCATTGTATTAATTTCACCATTCACCATACAATATATACAATTTTTTGGGTATTCCGTAGCTACCAAAACCCTAATCCCTTAACCCAGGATCAATTTAAAAAACTGCTAAAAATAGAAAAATTCGCTAAAATAGAAAAAACCACCCCCCAAAAAAAATTCGATGCATTTCCCCGAACCCCGTCGGCTCCAGGATACCGCTCGGATCCGAACGATGCATGTAACTAGGGGGGGAAAACTTGGCCCCCTCTGGGACCCCCAAGAAAGCGCCCAACGCACACGTCACAAAGAACAAAGGAAGTTGGGATCATCATACACAGTTATCGAATCTGACATGCCCACACACACACATGCAAAGAATATAACACATATCGAACACAACAAGGTTTAGATCTAGGTTATCTTACCCAAAAAATGCAAGTTTTCCCTTTGTTTTTTATTTGCCGAGATTGGACAGAGAACACGACAAAGAGCATACACAAAAAAAAGCAGTTTCCACTTTATTTCCTATTTTTCGAGATCGCAAAGAGTGCAAGGAAAAGAGAATATAGAAACTGGGAAGATTAACAATGCAAAAAAAAATAGAAAAACAAAATATTATGTTTGTACAAATTTGAAAGGGGCGTATTCATGTTTTATACCTCCAGATCTGACTGAAATGGTCATATATTGGGAAAAAAAAACCTTTTTGAGTGAAAAAAAATGTTCCTAATGGAAATGAGTGCTATGGACGAAATGGAATAGTCCTCTCGGCCCAAAAATGTACAAAAGTAGCAGAAACCATAGATGTGACAACCCAAATTCAAGATATCGATCTACAATGAGAGCAGGTATTCAAATGCGCTTTGATACCATGTTCTAAAACATAGGTATTCCAATAGAGGATGAACACCTTCAATAACCACTCACACAACCGAATCAAATATCAACACACTGATATTTTTACTTGGTAAAACCCCTGTGGCGAAACATCCATGACCCCAACCAATGTGGCCACTTGAGGCAATTTATTAATGCAAATGAAGATAGTTTACAAGATATTTTCTCACAATAGATCATCAAAAAATGACCCTCCATGCTCTTTAAATAGAGATCATGGATCAATCGGTTGTCAAGCCACAAATCAATGTAGTCATGAAGATCGAATAGAATATGAGCCGTTATATCACTCTATGTTGGGAACATATCGTGAATGTCATATTACAAATACATGCTAATGAATACTAAAGAAACACACTAAGAAACAAAATTTAACCTAATGACACATTAGACCAAGTTAATAATAAATAACTCCTAATTGTCTAATTATCCTAACATTTCTTATTGCCCCAAAACAAGAGAAACCTATGTTGGGAACATATCTTGACTGTCAGATTACAAATACAAGCTAATGCATACTAAAGAAACACACCAAGAAGCAAACTTTAACCTAATGACACATTAGACAAAGTTAATATTAACTAACTCCTAAGTGTCTAATTATCCTAACATTTCTTATTGCCCCAAAACAAGAGAAACTAGTAAAAGCATGACCATGAACAAGTTGATGTGTAGGGGGACTTGACTAAGAGGTGATATTTCCCACTTGAGACATGGAATGATAAGGACTAGGTGGAGGATTAGGATAACTATAAGGCACCCAAAAATACCCTATAGGAGGCAATCTCCCAATGGTTCAATCACCCAATGGTCGATATACCAGAGCAGAAGTGTTGAGAGAAGGAAAGTTAAGGATCTCGATGGACCAATGACCAGTTCCACGCCATCAGTTACGTCTGTGCCAGAGGGTGATGTGTTATGACACATCAGATGAAACGAGTGACATGGAGCCATGTGGGTGCCACATGGTGATGAGATGGACATGGTGAGTGAAGTCCTATAAACTTTAGAAGGCCATAAATTTTGATCCAAAGCTCGGTTTTGAGCATGGTTACAATCATTGGAAATCTCTTGATGAGCATAATCCATTCATGAGATTCATTTAGAGAAGGAATTGAAGTGAAGAAGAAGAAATTTTGACACCCCACAAGCATAAGTAAGAGTTAGGGGGTTGGGTGTGTTACAATCATTACCTAGTATAGATCTTGGTTTATCTTCTAGTTCAACACCTATTTTAGCTCCACGTGTGGCAACTAATTTAGCTGTTGGTTTAGCTCCTAGTTTAGCACCTAGTTTACATCTAGATGTTATTCCTAATTTAGCTCATGGTTTAGCTCCTGGGTTAGCTCCTAGTTTAGATCTTGGTTTAGCTCTTGGTTTAGTGCCTAGTTTAGCTCTTGGTTTAACACCTGGTTTAGATCCTGGTTTAGTGCCTAGTTTAGCTCCCAATCATGCTTCTTGTTTTGCTTCTAGTTTAGCATCAAAAATAACTTCTAGTTTGGCTTCCAAATTAACGCCAAGATGTGCTTCCATTATTGCATCTTTTTTTCCTTCCAGAATTGTCTCCTTGTTAGCTCCATGGTTTGCTTCCTTTTAGTTCTGTTGGTCCTGAGATTAAACTTAAGGCTCAAAAAATAATGTCAGGCATCAAGAAAGTTTTCAAGAGAGTGTGTTTTTAAAGGGCTTTTTCTACCATAGTTAAATGAGAAAAAATCCTTAAATGAAATTAACAAATCGAAAACACAGAGGTCATATTTCATGTCTCAGTCAAAGTTGTAATATTGAATGGTATGAGAGAAAGATACAAAACTTTAAAACAAAGCAAGGCATCAATTTTTGAAGAATCTCACCTTGTTGCAATAGAAGAAAATAGATAGCGTAACCTTGAATAAAGCATAAAATACAGTAACCCACACAACAAGAAGGTCTTGACTTACTCACATTAAATGCAGAGGAAAAGATGCTTACCTAATAAATTACTGATACAATAAGATTACAATAGTTGTTGTACTAAATTGAAATCAAACATTTATCAAGGAATGCATAAAGAAATATTGAGAAATGGAAAACAAAAGAAACACATAACCCAGATTGAACAAAACTTGGAGTCTCTGTCTGCACTTGTATTAATACTCTATAAGGAGAGTTTTCACTATTACAATCGACAACAAGAAACCTTCAATAGATCTTCAATCTGTGTATTTATACAACATTGTACAACCCCAAACGGTTGGACTTCTCATGATTTAAAAATAGTAAATATTACAAAATGTAAAAACTAAAAAGTTCCATTAGCATTCTCCTCTATCTCTTCATCTACTGGCATGGATGTTTCTTCTCCTCATCCTTTAGCCTGGAGACAGCTGACATCTGATCTTTACCTGTATGAGTAGTATATGCATGTTTTCTTACTTGTTTCCAGATATGCTTCCTTTTCCATATTCGACACATTGGATGCATTTGTTCACTAACTGTACCATCAACCCAAAAGGTTTGGTTGCTTCATTTGCTTCAAAAATGCATAGCTTCCTTTCCACCTGAGGCAAATTTTCCTGTATCCCTTTTGCTCCGATAGATGTGACCTGTAACTGCAAGCTTGGATTTACTATCCATTTGTTTATTTGGATAAGATCAATTTGGTTCATTTGCTGGATGGTCATCTGGGATTCTTCTTTGCATGTCCTAGAATTATATTGGTTCTTTTCTATGTCAATTTTTCCTAGGGATTCAAAGATAATATTTCCTTCAACATCGAGTAGCCCTTTGTCTAGTGAAGATAATGCTTCTAGAAAAGCTTCATTTACCTCTCTGGAAAGTCTTTTTCTTTCGGCCATATTTGTTTCTGAGGCCTTTAAGATTATGTCGCCTCTGGTTTGCTTAGAAAGAGACGGTCGAGGAACATATGATACATCATCTTTTGGAACTAGTAAGATAACCTCCTGAAACTTAGCCCGAGTTGAACGAGATTCTCTTTCTTTAATGTAAATGTTCTTCAGGGAAAGGTCTACTACCCAGTAACAATTTTGGATGGATTCCACTTTTGTAAAGAGCTATTGTTGCGCTGATTCTATCTTTTCATGTACTTCCAGTGCTTGAGCCTGAAAAACTGCCCTCCCTACTGCTATACCTTCAGTCAAATCTATATTGGATTGTAATTGATTGATTAATTCTTCCTATTGAGTGACCAATCCTTTGTTGGCCTGTGAATTTTGATAGAGCTCATCAAGGTTAGCTTTCAGTTGTTGGATCTGATGTCTGTCATAGGCACTGACGTGTTCAAACTCTTTATTCATCTTATTTCTCACATCCTGTTCCATAGTCATTATCTGGTCTTGCAACTTCCCTACCAACAAGTTTCTCTGTTTCATTTGCTCAGCTAGATTTTCTACTGAACATTGATTGGCCATGGAAAATACACCTAATGAACCTGCCATTTCCTTAGCGAATTCTGAATCATCTATGCCCTATCCATCATACATCATTCTTTTCCTTTTGACTGTTGCACCATATTTCTGATGCGTTTCTCATTTAACTACGACCCTCTTCTTGCTGAAAAAGAATTCCGAAGGAGGCATTTCTTCAGATGAAATCGGGGTAAGATCATCTATAAAGATGACTTTGGAACTGGGATTTCTGTGACTTGACTGCAAAGGTGTTATTGAAATAATGGGGTTACCTATATCTGTGGATGTTTGTTGCTCTGCTATATCGATAACCGGTTTAGAAGGAGACGTATCATGCCCTTGTTTTAGGAAAACTTCAATATAAGCTTTTGCTTGAGTGCCCAATGGGTTTGATAATGAAGTCTCCAACTCCTTCATTAAGAATTCGACGTTCTTCGGGTTTCTTCAGTACCCTGTTTGTTGGAACTTCCTGCCTCAAAACCCGAAGGTATAATTTCCTATGTATATGAAGTATCTACATCCAACTCTCCCTGCAACACTTATGGAAAGCTATTCCTTCTATGATTTTGAAAAATATAGAAACTGGCTTGTTGATTTGGACACAGAGTTTTGAATTTGTTCAATACTTCCTCATATGATCTGGCTCCCCTAAATATTTCATCCCGTGGGGAATTCTCGTGTATATACTTCTTCAAGTTGTACTGAGCTAAGTGGTTTTCCACGATTTTGAGTGGATCATGACTTTTAAACTCGATGTCAACTAACTTGACATCCTCTAGAGCTGCAACCTCTACCTTAGAATTGTCGAAGTCTAACAACGAAAACATACCAACCTAAAGAGGGAAGGTTGGCCATACCTTCTTCTGGGCCGCTTTCAATTCCTTGTTGATGCCCCTGATCACGATTTGATACGCCACTTCTCGGCACACTAGTAGATCTGGTAAAAACTTTGGAAGAGCATGGGGGGGAGCCTAACACTAAAAAAATATGATGTAGAAAAAGTTTTCTTCAACGTACTAGTCTTCTATTTTGCCCAGGTTTTCCATGATTATGTCTGAAACTCTGGGAGGTGGGAAATCGTATAAGGCGATATGAAGAGGCACCACTACACAATGGAAAATTTCATAGAAGAAATATCTGGCTTTGTCTTCCCACAACTTGGAATGATAGAAATGGATAGTTTCAACGTTGGTCGGTGTCCAGCTCCAGCTCATCAGAGGGAAAGGAGTCATAAAACAAAGAGCGGAGTTGTGATTTCCTTAGCTAGGTTGTATGGTAACATATTGGCCTAGTTGAAAGAGTAGCCCTCGACCTCTTCGTGTATAATTGGTACCCACGCCAATGGGAAATGAGCAGAGTCCTTTTTCCTGAATAGCCTACATAACATCATAGCCACATATATCATATGGGCTTCTAACGATGTTGTGGCATAAATGTCCTGAGTGTCAGCTCTGAATTTCTGTGGGTGCCCCCACTAGTCCTTGATTAAATCAGGGTTTCTTTTATCATATTGCTTACATTCATGTTTCTCAAACTCCATTTTGAATGCAGTGTTGTAGTTATATTTAAAAATGGGGGATAGTTTATACATTACTTGTATGTGTTCTGATCAAAAGGACCCAACAACAACCTTCTGTGAGTTGTAAATGCTCCTGGTTGAAACGTCAACATTTTCCAGGGCCCAACCTATCATGTCGTTATATGACATAAGTCTCGGTCGCTCAGCTATTTTGTGTAGTCCTGACTAAGCTATGTCCTTGAGTTTGGTTTCATGAGTTTCGGTTACTTCATCGCCCGAATCGTCTGGGCAATTTTTGAGCCCATGCTCTAGAATATTGAACACCTATGTCCATGATTTCACAGTGTCAATGGTCCTCGGCGAGGTATCTGACAGAACATCTGTATTCGGATTTGTGCTTTCACTGGATGCTTTAGCCATCTTTTGTGGTGCCATGATTTTGATGAAATCGGAACTGGGTTACCTGTTACAGGGGAATGCGTGAGCTTCACAGTTGGATAAAACTTTCTATTCTGCGAGAATGGAAATGGAATTCCAAATCAAGCATTCATATTCACCTTAAATGTATTTGATTTGGGAATGCCTTTAATGACGATAAATATATTGAACTTAATAATAAGATCTAGCTAGCGATTTGTGATCCACATTAAAATCATTACCGTATATTTGTGATTAATGCCATTAATATCAGTGGTTCGCAATCGAGAAATTTGGATGAAACATGTTTTAAAATTCCCAAATCGAGAATTCGTGAAAGATTAATTGCGAGAAAATCTTGTTTAAAATATTAATTAATCGTGTTTAACTATTAGAAAATCGTGTTTAAAATATTAATTAATCATATTTTCGGGTATTCAGACTTCGAGTTTTTTAACAATAGCTTGAGATAGAATCCTTGAAGCCCGAAACTGCAAAATGATTAATTGTCGAATAATCATTTTTTAGTTTTAATTAACCCTATTTAAGTTTGAAGTGTTTTGGAAATTCAGATTTCGGAGATTTCAAGATGTTATGGATGATAAACGTCTGAACTTCTAAAGTGCGAAGTTATTAACTGTCTTTTAACTGAGATTAACTTAACTAATTAAGGTTTAATATTTCGACATTTTGTTGCCTCGTGGATTTGTGATTTAGCTCGTCATTATATTTTCGAAGGGTCATTACCCATAGTGATGTGTCGAGGGTGACATCATTTTAGATGACGTGTCGAGACCAAGGGGTGCCACGTGTTATTTAGATTCGTATGAATCTTCAATGGAAAATGTCGAAAATGGATGCTACATGTCAACTCAGGGAAGGCTTGAAAGATACATGTGTACTATGCCTCGTGTCCTTTGAAATTTTATGAAAGAGTGATAATGAATTCTTTTGGGTTTCAGGGTTTTTAAAGTTAAGACTTGTTGAAAATCCTGAAGCACAAAACTCCGAAGCAACCTTTAGTGATTTGGCTACTTAATAATCAGGTGACTCCACCACTCTGAAGAGCTTAGGATCGCCCTATCAATCTGAGGAACTTCATCAACGGTGATTATCACACGCCCCTTGTTACGATTTAACCAGAGATGTTTTGATTTAAAGTTCGAGGTTATAAGATTATAAATGTTCCAGCATAGGCTCCATATGGGGATTGCGTCTCCCTGCGAGGCGTGGAAGAACAATAGACCAAGTTCCTTTATTGGGTGAATAGAGTCATCACTATATTTCTAGGAAACACCTTTGGGGAAAATAAATAATCATACATAGAAAAACCGAACTTCAACTGAGTCTTAGAAATCCTTCAAAACATAATCAGTTATTTACCTCAAGTTAGGCTATTAATAAGTTTCCTTTTCTTGAAATCGAGTTTAGATTTTCTTAAGATAATCAAAACAACTTTAACTGAAGTATCAGACTTTGGTTGATTTCGTTCGCATCAAGGCACAATAATTTTAACAATTTATTTAGGGAATCCCTTGTCGGTTTATAATTTAAATATTATCAGAAAGAGAACTAGCTACCAGAGTATGTTAATACATGTGTGACAACCTTACAAATATCATATATATTTCTTCACTAACAACGAGCCTATCAGTACCCTGGTGAAGTTTTCTACGTCTCCCATTGAATTTCCTTTCACCATTTCAATTTGCATTTCACATTTCATTGAGATGAGGGCAATCATTACATCAATTTCCTTTCATCATCTCTTTTGGATAAAATGGGGGAATCGATTTACGAATTCCCTTTCACCATTTGTCTTAGACTAGATGGGGGAAATCATTATATGAATTTCCTTTCACCGTCTGTCTTATATTTTTATAATCTTGAAGTGGGAGCAATAAACTTGTATGTATTATACAAGGATGATATCTGCTTAAGATTTGACAATGAAGGCCTGTTGACGATTTCTGATTATACTCTGAACTAACTCTCTCCCGATCTTCAATACATCTTCTTTTATAAGGAAGATCTTATGGGAACTTTTAATTTTCCAGGGATTGGCCTTGAGCGAACTAATCAGTTAAAATATGTTAGAAGAGCTAAAGTTATCAAGATTATCCTAGACATACTTTCTTTCAGTTAGAATCAGAGGAATATAAATTCTTTCTTTCTATGAAGGTTTAACGCCAGGTAATAGAATCAGAATAGGGTAAAATCTTGAAGATAGGCAAAATAAACATAACTAGGATTTGGGGGGTCTGGCGTAACAGAGCTTTGCTTTCGCACGAGTGCACTTCTTGATTATTCAAGCTTTCGCACGAGTGCACTTTTATTTTCTTTTATTTTCGTTCGACTCAGAAACCTACAGATGTATACTTTTCTGATCTTTGATCAGGTGATTATATTTAAGTGAGTGGAACCTTGTTCATGTTCGATAGAATTTCTTTCACATTTTAGATTGAATATTAAGTATAGAACTTCATACGTTGGATTCCACTTACATTCTTAATCAGAGAAATTTTTAATTCATCACCTGTTTTGAGAGAAAACAAATCTATTGAAAACTGAGCGTTGGATTCTGATACCTTCTCATTTCTCTTTTAATAGTAAGCATTTTGCACGGGACCAAGATAAGAAAAATTAGTGAATTTTGCAGAAATAGAAATGATATACAATACATACATGCTATATTTTGATTCTATTATATCGCATAATACATAGGTTTATTTATAGAAAGTAAAGTTTAGATAATTTGTGAAAGAAAGAAAATGAAATTGCATAGTTAAACGAGAAACCAAACCAGTATATACAATGGTAATGTAAAACAAGATTATTGCATAAAATGTTTTAGATAGCGCCCGTTGATAGGGACGTCAAAATTTTTTCCATCGAGATTTTCCAGTAGGAACAAATTCTTTCCCTTTGTAGCTGCGATCCTGAATGGTTCGAACCAGAGGTGATCGAACTTACCGTGTTTTTCCGCATCTTCTCTTCTGGCATCCCATTTTAAAACTAGATCATCGGGAAGAAACTCCCTCTCTTTTTATTTTTTATCGAAAAGGGATTTCATATTATCTTGGTATTTTTTAAGTCTGTCATCTATTTCAGCCATGTTTTGTTGGATTTCGATTATCTGGTTTATCCTCCTTGTAACGTCATTTGGCTCCTCTTTTGCATCTTGCCACAACTACATCACAGGAAGGGCAAGATTGATGGGGAGGACGACATCAGTACCATAAACCATCTGAAAATGAGACATGCCTATCGATTTCTTAGTGCCGATTCAGTTTTACCATAAGGCGTACTTTAGATGAACCTGCCAAGCTTTCTTGTTCTCTGTCAAAATTTTCTTGATTATATTCATCAAAATTTTGTTGGATGATTCAACTAACCCATTTCCTTGAGGATAGTAGGTTGTCGAATGTCCTAGTACGATGTTATATTTTTGACAGAATTTTACCATTTCCATAGATTTGAATGCTTGGGCATTGTCTGTAACTATTTTCTAGGGGTAGCCAAATCTGGATAGGATGTTCTCCTCCAAAAAATTAATAACTACTGAATCAGTGGAATTCTGAGTCGGAATGGCTTCAACCCATTTCGTGAAATAATCTCTAGCAGTCAAAATCCATTTATGTTGGGTGCTTGACTATGGGTGGATTTCTCCAATGAAGTCCATACCCCATTGTTGGAAAGGAGCCTCTGTTTTGACTGGGACTAAAGGTAGTGCAGGGATATTTTGCTTACTAGAGAACAGTTGGCAAGGGTTGCAGGCTATGACCTTGGCATTCACATTTATAAATAGTTTTGGCCAATAATATCCGGCTCTTATCATCTTGTATGTTGTTTCCCTCTAGGCATGATGTCCTCCACACACTCCTTCATGAAATTCATTTATGACATTCTCTGTTTCAGGTTATGTTAAACAACGTAGCAAGAAACCTAGAGGATCTTTCCAGTATAGTTGACCTTCAATGATACAATATTTAACTGCATGTAACTTCAACGTTTTTTCTTTGGATGTGGTCATGTCACTAAGGCACTGAAGGGTGAGGAGGTATGAAACAATATCACGATATCAATCGGAGGAAGAAAATTTATCTTCTATCTGGACTGTAGGAGTTTGATCATCAAGTTCCTCTATGTTTGGGAGATATTCGTGTGATTCTAGGTGGTTTATCTCAAGTGCTCTGAAATTTGATTATGATAATAATTTCGCCAGAGCCCGACCTTTGACCATCTTGGTCGGTTTTACTTCCAGATCAAACTCCTGAATTTTGGCTAACCACCGACCTCTCCTACCATCATTGTTCAGTTATACCAATATATCTTTGACAAAGCTTGTTGGTACATAAGCGATTATCCTGGAATGCAACACATATGTCCAGAAAGATTTGAAAGCTTTCACCATTGCATAAGCTTTTTTTTCCAGCATATCATATCTTAATTTGGCATCTCTGAGACTTTTACTGAAAAAGGCTATTGGCTACTCGAAACCTTCTTCGTTCTTTTGCAGGAGTACAACTGTTATAGTATGTTCTGATGCGAAATAAAATATCATGAATTCTTTAGTATAGTTAGGACTAGCTAATATTGGAGAAAACTATCCTATCAATCTGTTGCTTGAGCAAGCTCTCACATGACAGAGGGACGAAATGATGGAGAATTTTGCCCACATCCTTAAACGCCCGGTGATAACATCAGGCACATCTTCATCAAGTGGCCACTTTGGAGGCACCTCTCCTTTCAAGGTACAATTTAATTTTGATATTCTTGTATTTGAAGGACATATAGATGCAGAAGCCCTAGAAAAATGGTTAACTCTACTAGAAGGTTATTTCTTTGTTCACAATTTTTCTGACAAATAAAAGATCACCTTTGCACTCCTTAAATCTCTCCCTCATGTCAAACATTGGTGGGAAACTTACTGGGAGCAAATTTCCACAGAGGAGTCTGGAATATATGGGGCTGGTCCCACTTGGGATTTTTTTGTGGATGCAGTAAAGGAACAATATTACCCTGTTGGAAACTATGAGGACCAGTACATGAGATGGACCACACTGCGGCAAGAGAGGGGCCAAGTAGTTCTGGAGTTCACCAATATCTTCCATACCTTGCACACCAAGTTGGGTATCAAATACTTCGAGCAACATTTGGTTCTGAAATACCATGGGGCTCTACACAGATACATCCAGACTGAAATGGATTTTCTGGACATCTCATCACTCGGTGTTGCTTATCGATATGCTGTTAAAATTGAGCAGAAATTTAAGCACCAGAACAAACAGGAATTTGGGTCTGCAAATCTCCCGAAAACCAGTCTCCCGAAAACCAGTCCAAGACACGGGACAAGAAGGGTCACGGGAAGACAAAGGACACCGAAAAATGGTGTGATTTCCACAAAAACCCCTGGCACAACACTGATAAATGTCTCTCAAAACAGTCATTGGTGGATGAGATCAAAGACAAGGAGCCAAACCCTAATAAAAAATATGATTCTTAAAATACTAGTAAAGTACAAAGCATTGACGCAGACCTCAATGCTATTGTTGCGACCGCAACAATTCAACCAAATGAACCAACAGATCCTGAAGAGGGGGAGTGCCTTTTTCATTCACATATGTGGGTGAAGGGGACCCTGTTGCATTTTATTTTTGATAGCGGAAGCTAGAAAAACCTCATCTCAACAGAGGTCATCAAACAGTTGGGATTGTCGACAACACCACACCCGCAACCATACAACATTGAGTGGCTTTGGCAAGGACAAGATCTCTATGTCAGCCAACAGTGTCGATTGTCATACAACATCCAACCCTTCAAGGATGAGGTATTACGTGATGTTTCCCCACTGGATGTCTGTGATGTTCTCTTGGGCCAACCATATATGTGCAGATGCCATGATGTTTATGAGTCTCGACCCCGTAGTTTCATTGTTACTTTGGGGGTTCATCTCTATAGAATACCAGAGGTAGTTCCAACTATTGTTCCACCTTAAAAGTGTCGCAAGGTATTATCTCATACTGTAAAATTCATCTTCTTCAAAATCTGTTCAAAAGGAGAACATCAGGACACTGCAACCACTACAGCCTTGCCCCCTACACCTTTTATCCAACAGAAGCAGGTCGAGAAGGTTGCAACAAAGTGAAAAGATTCCTTCTGCACACCTTCCTCTCATGTAGCTCAACTTTTTGAACAACCTCATCTTCAACATGTTCATGAAATACTTCCACAAACTAAGCATTGCGACGTCTCCAACAATACAAGCAGCTCACCCAGATGCAGATCCAACAAATGCTTTTCCCGCTCCCCCGGGAACTCAACGCAATGGAGGCCATTTATTTATAAGGAGGGAGGATTGATCCAGGTAGATATCGGTGGCCACCCACCTTTTCCCACTGGCTCAAAACAGTTTTCTGGCAATTTTGGCAATTTACTATTTTTAGCAGGTTTTAACTTCCGGGGCCATTTTGAGGGCCTAAATGAAGGTTTTTTTAGATCAAGGTTCTCAATTATAGTTTATGGCATGATTTATCCCCCAAAATGAATCTCCTTGAGGATACCTTTCCAATGAGCTATCATACGCCTAAAACGGAGATCGTATGCAAAAGTTACGACCCCGAGAAG
>ML821685.1:58182-76315 GCA_009831015.1 Picea engelmannii
CTATTTTAGGAGGACCAAATTGGTCTCTTCCTTTTCATATATGCATTGATGCCTCAAATACAGCTTTGGGGGTTGTTCTAGGACAAAGAGAAAACCAACTTTCTTATGCTATCTACTTTGTCAACAAAAATATCTCCCCTACTAAAGTAAATTATATTGTCACTGAAAAATAATTATGATTAGTAGTCCATGCCATTAATAAATTCACACACTACATAACAAGGTATGAAGTATTTGTACACACAGACCACTCAACCATTAGATTTTTGATGTATAAACCTATAACAAATGCTAGAGTTACTAGATGGTTGTTATTATTGCAAGAATTCAACATTACTATCATTGATAGACCTGGAAGAGATAATCTCATTGTTGATTTCTTATCTAGACTTATTCATACAATTGATAATGCACCAGTGGATGGCAATTTTCCAGATGAAAATTTGTTTGCTATTTCTACTTACACTCCTTGGTATGCAAATGTGGCCAACTATATTGTAATAGGAAAGTTACCTTAGACTCTGCTCCCCGGAGAAAAACATAGAATTATGCAGCTGAGTGCAAATTATATGTGGCATGATGACTGTCTATACCATACAGGGCCTGGTTTGGTGATCAAAATATGTGCATGGAAGGATGAGATGTATGAAATATTCAAAGCCTACCATGTTGGTCCATGTGGAGGCGATTTTGTTGATAAGAGGACAACATACAAAATACTACAGTCAGGCTACTATTGACCAACTATTTTTAAGGATGCAAAGAAGTATGTGGCCAGGTGTGACAATTTTCAGAGGATGGGGAAACCAACTACAGTTGATGAGATGCCTCTCCAAAATCAGGTAGTAATTGAACCTTTTGAAAAATGGGCTTTGGACTTTGTAGGGCCTATTAACCCTATGTCTCAAAGAAGAAGGTACATACTAGTATGTATAGATTATGTGACCAAATGGGTAGATGATAGAGCTTTGTATTCCACAAATGAACAATATGTTGTTTATTTTCTATTTGAAGAAATATTTACTCATTTTGGTGTGCCTCGAGAATTAGTGATAGAACAAGGAACCCAATTTACCTCCAATTTGGTCAAATCCATTACTGAATAATATCATATTAAAAATAAAAAATCTTCACCTTATCACCCCCAAGAAAACATACAAGTGGAATCAACTAACAAGGTGATAGAGGCTATTCTCACCAAGACTGTTTAGTTGCACCATAAAGACTGGGTTTATCAGTTGCCTAAGGCCTCATGGGCCTACATAACAACTTGGAGAAACACAACATGTTATACACCTTATGAATTAGTGTATGGGAAGCAATTGTTGCTTCCCATAGAATTTCAAGTAAATACCTTTAGGACTACTATGCAATTGGGAATGGATTTTGATGAAGCTCAAAAACATATGATATTGCAGTTGAATGAGCTTGATGAAATCAGACATGATTCTCTTCAGAGGACTACAATCATTCAAGAAAAAAGGGATAAATGGCATGATAAGTACATCAAGAGGAAGTCTTTCCATCCAGGATATTGGGCCCTGTTGTATGATAGTAGGTTCAAGAATTTCAAGGTTAAATTGTCCACTTGATGGTTGGGACCCTATGAAGTAGACACAGTTCACGACAATTGTTCAGTGAAGATAAAAACCATTGATGAAGATCATACTTCCTTTGTCGTGAATGGACATTGATTGAAAGTTTATCATAAGCCTTTGTCTAAAGAGGATTTTATAAAACATGTTCTTCAAAATTATGAAATACAATTGGTAATAAATATGAGCTCTTCTCCTGTTGATTCACCACTATAAGTTTTGTTGTGTGATTCAATTTAACTTTGTACATATATGTATATAGGTGTGTTGTTAGATAATGATTTTGGTGTTACTAACAAAACCAAAATCTAATTGTGTTCTCATTTAGATAAGCAAGAATGAGGACATCTACCAGGTGTAAGTTTATTCTTTTATCCAGCCCTGGTAGATTACTTATGGAAAAGGAGCCTAATAGAGTTATCTTTAAGTTTTTCAGACTCCTAAAAATTGAAAACATCGACACTTAAAATAGTCTTTGTGTTTATCTGGTACTGAAGAAAAAAAAACTTCTCATGTTCATCCGGTATTGGAAAATACTCTTTGTGTTGGTCTGGTACTAAAACGATTTGTTGTGTTGGTTTGGTACTAAAACAATTCTGTGTGTTGGTCTGACACTAAGCCTGTGATCTGGTACTAATGGTGGAATTTTGGTAAAATTGTTCTATACTTGATATTGACCTTGTTTGACAAAGTACACTTCAAGTAATGGAGGTATAAGCTCATTATTTTATTCCTTTTATTAAGAATCATATTAATTTTGTGCTAAACATATGGTTACTCTCATATACCTTTGTTACCTTAAGTTCTTAAACCTCCCTATCATTATCTTCTGAAGTCTTCATGTTTATTCCCCTGTTTTTAAAATCATTTATGATGGAGTGATCATTGATATGAATGGGAAAATGACAATCATCCCTTGAGCAGGATGGATCCAGTATGAAAATATCTTGTTGAAGATTCTTGTTCATGTGATGTCAAAATTATGATTATGCCACCTTCTATAACCTTACGTTGTTAATTCTTGACTTAAACTATTGTTTTGGTGAATGATTACCTTTTGGAAACTTTTGACGTTGACTGCTACATATTGGTGAATTTTGGTCACATCCACCACATTCCTTGCAATCATTACGAAAACCAATGTAAATGTGATGTGACATTACTATTGTATATGATCATCGTGTTATCCATAGAAATGATCCCTTAGCATAATCTCTGACTTTTTCCTTACCTTGCCATCATTGAAAATATTTGACTATTATCTTCTCGTTTCAACTTATAAAATCTCTTCTAGATGGCTTTGCCATCCATATGAGCGTTATTTACCCACTTCACACTATACGACCTCCACTCTATTAATTCCTACTATCAATTCATCCTGTTACTTTGTCTTTGTCACCCCGTTTTTGTAATTTTTCTTCCAATACCAAACGCTCACCCGAATTCTGTTGTCTACACTTAATTTGAGACTTGTTTTCAGGACCGAATGGGGATTGATAGGAATGAACCTGCATTCCATATTTTAGAGAGAGATGAAGGAGTATCAAGAATGCAGAGAAAAATTTGAGAGGGTCGGTTGGGTCCCTTTTCTAGAAAAATTCAAAGGACGTCATGAGGGAGTGTCCTATGCCTTCACCCAAAGTTATGATGGAGAGAGTTTCCAGTTGGGGGAACTAAATTTAACGATCACTGAAGCCACCATAGCAGAAGCGACGAAGTTACCTTCTACCGAAGATAAGTATTTCAAAGGAATCATCATTGGTAGGAGCCTCTAACAAAATTTTTTAAAGCTCGAACATCTGGACCCAGATTAGACAAAAGGCATATCCCATAGATAGATCAAGGAGGAATATTGGATGATACTTGTCAACTTGCAGAGGTTTTTAACCTATGAAGGGAGGTATGTAGTAACTTTCTTTATCATTTAAGGTTGTTGTTTCATTTTGAGGGAGGACCACAAATAGATTTTCCCCATTTTCTTTGGATGAGTCTAAATAAAATGGTGAGAGGGGTTAAGTCTGCCTCTAAGAAGTCTGAAACCAATCTCTATCACCATGGGTTGATGAAACTGCTTGTTTTTCATGAGTTGAGAAAATGAGGTAGCAGTTGGAAGAAACTCCTCACATAAAACTTTTCTCAAGAGTTTTCTAAATATGTGGAAGGAAATATGACAAGGGAATGTAGTAAGGAGTCAGGAAGAAAGAAGGGAGACAGTAGAAAGAAAGGAAAGAAGCCAAGTAGTTAAAAATAGACACTATTGGCCCTAGTTCACCAAAATCTGTTAGCAAATTGGACAAAGGAAAAACAATGATGTTTGAAGAAATGCTTGCATCTAGGGTGAAATGTGTTGATTAATTTGGTTGGTTGTCATTGATGTCAACCCTTGAATAAAATCCACTAGCGAATTCCGGTAGCACAAAGGTTTGGGTAATGGACCCAAGTTTGTTTGATGGATAATGGTATGTGTTTTGATATATTTGTAGGTAAGACTATTCTATATGGATAGTACATGTCATGCCATTTCCGGTGGTATGTGTAACGTCACATAACTCCTCACGGTTAGAGAGTTATGGCCATGTGAAGTTTGAGAACCCTCATGAGTCATCTAGAAGCCCCAAAAGGTCAAAGTAGTCAAAGTGTTTGCAAAATAAATTATTTAGATAATAAAGTTAATGGAGAACTCCCTAAAATAAGGAAAGTGGGATGCTACATGAAAGTATAAATAAGAGGCAAGGCTGTCTCATTTAAACACACTTGAACCTATTGAATATCATTTAATATCTATTTTGTGAAAGGTTATTTGGGCAGGTATTATTGATAGAGAAAAGTGGGGTAGGAAAACTGCGGTAGAAAAAGTGTGACAAAAAAACCGTGGCAGGAAAAGTGCGACAGAAAAATCGCGGCAGAAAAGTGCGGCAGAAAAATCGTGACAACAACATGGTTGGGATCTGTTTATGAGATATATGGCACATATTGTTTGAGGTATGTTTTGTAATCTAGGTTGTATCTCTTGAGATGGTATTGGATGTTTAGTATTGCTGGATATATCAGAAAAATCGTGGTAGAAAAATCATGGTAGAAAAAGTGCGACAGAAAAATCGCGGCAGAAAAATTGCGGCAACAACATGGTTGGGGTCTATTTATGAGAGATATGCAACATCTTGTTTGAGGTATGTTTTTTGAGCTAGGGTTTATCTCTTGAGATGCTATTGGATGTTCAGTATTGCTACATATATCAAATTTGTTGAGGGATACAGTTGGTATTTTGTTGTCGGTTTTTTGCATATGGGTATTGGTCATTTGGTTGTGATGTGTTGTTGAAGTTGTTGGTTTAGCTTGAGGCTACATAACTGTGAGGTTGTGGCACATGGTTTGATGTAAGGGTTTATGGTATTTGGTTTATGGATAGAGTGATGAACAGTTAGATAACTTTTGATGGTTATATTGGTGTATGTCTTTGGTATATGGTTGAGGTACATGTTGGGTACATGGTTGAGACAAGTAGTTGATGAGTTGGCACATACATGAGGTGTATAGTTGATGATGTTGGTACATATTGATGAGTCAAGGTTGATGCATGGTACATGTTAGTTCAGGTTATTGGTACAGGTCGTTTGGTGCAGGTTGATTGGAACATGTTGTTACAGGTTATTGGTATAGGTTGTTTAGTGCAGGTTGATTGGTATAGGTTGTTACAGGTTATTGGTACATGTTGACAATGACAGGTTGATAGTGGCATTGTTTGATTTAGTGACAATGACAGGTTGTCTACATTTGAAATTTATATTTCAGGGTGGTTGGACGGGGCAAGGATAGGTGGTTGTAGCCACCTTCTAGTTGTAGCCAGAGAACTTAGGGGGTTGTAGCCTCCTTCCGGTTGTATCCAGAGAATTGGGGAGTTGGAGATTCCCTCAGGTTGTAACCTAAGAAACTAGGGGGTTGGAGCCTCCTTCGAGTTGCAGCTGGAAAAACAAAGGAATTTGGTGCTTCCAATGAATGTAATTCTTCAAGACATATAAGAAAAAACATTATGTGATTTTCTCTCGCTTTGGGTTTCCACGTAAAAAAATTGGTGTACTGTGTATGTGTATGATTGCTCATTTGTTCATTTTTTATTTACTCTGCAATTATTGGATGATAATGCTACACTGATATAACGCAAGAATTATATGGTTAAAATGGATTAAATTGCTCTATAACCAATTCACCCCCCCTCTCGGTAATCCAACAATTGGTTTCAGAGAATCTTCATTCAGAAATCAGTTTAACCACTGAAAGGTAGATCATGGAGAACAACAACATGTATAAAAATGGAATACCACAGTTTGATGGACAAAAGTATGCATTTTGGATAAGAAGGATGAAAACATATATACATGCACAGAGATTTGAAATTTGGCAATCAGTTGAGATGGATACAAAGAACCAACAATTCCGCCCACAAATGAAAGAGCAATTAAACTCAGGAAAAATAATTCCAAAGTCACAAATGCACTTCTAAATGGTCTTTGTGAATCCGTTTACACTAAAGTTATACATTGTAAATCCGCTAAAGAGATTTGGGACAAGTTTCAAAATATTTATGAAGGAGATTCAAAAGTCAAAGCAGCAAAGCTTCAAATTTACAGAGGTTAGTTCAAACAACTAAAGATGAAGGAAGATGAAGATATTGCATCTTACTTCTTACGAGTCAATGAAACAATAAATGCAATCATAGGATTGGGAGAAGAAATTAAAGAATATGTAATTGTTCAAAAGGTACTAAGATCTCCCCCTATGAGATTTGATCCTAAGATATCAACACTAGAAGAAAGAGTAGATCTAGACTCAATAAGCATGGACGAACTAAATGTAATCTTAACAACATATGAAATGAGAACTGAACAGGAAAATCCATATATAAAAGAAGTGGCTTTCAAAGCATCCAAAGGGTCAAAGCAAAACAAAAACAAACATAGTAACAATAGTGACATCTCGGAAGATGATGAAGAAATGGACAACTTTTTCAGAAGATTAAACAAGGGAACCAACGACAGATATAAAGGTAAGTTTCCTTTGATTTGTTTTAATTGTGATGGTATTGGTAATTTTGCTAACAAATGTCCTCATAAGAAAAAGAAGAGGAATGATGAAGATTACTCAAATAACAAATAAACATATAAAGACAATAGAACCGCAAAGAAAGTTTTCTAGAAAAACTTATGCAGCAAAGAAGACATTTCATCATTAGATGAAGATGAAGTCAGTGACAGTGAGACATAAAGAGTTCTATACATGGCATTAGAAGACTTTGACAAAGAAGACACCGAAGAAGAATATGACGAGGCCAAAGAATAATATGAAGAGGCAGAAGTTGACTACCGAGAGGAATTTTAGTGTTTCATAGAAGTTATAAGAAGAGAAAAGAAGAAAAACAAGAAGCTACAAATGGAACTAGACAAGAAGGAAGACACTCGGGAATTAGAAAAAATGATCACAAATTTGAAGGTTCATATAGAAGAAGATAAAAGAGTTGGAGAAGCACTCAAAGAACAACTAGAAGAAAGAGATAGGATCATTGGAAATTTGGAAGCATAGATTGTCACATTAAGAAATGATCTTCAAAATAAAAATATGCAGAACAACTCAAAAGTTTTGGATGACATTATCAACAGTCAAAAACCTCATCATGACAAGTTCGAACTTGGATACAATCAGATAGAAAAGGGATCAAGCTCCAAAATAGCAGAGCAAGAAACATATCCAAAAAGCTATGCAGAAAAAATCAAAGGGGATAGGAAGATTATAGTGACACTCCACCGAGAAGATTCAGATTTCAGAATCAACAACCGACAGATAGTCCTCATGAAGAAGAAGGATTCAAAAGAGCAAATCCTTTTAGAAGATATTCAACTCCTAGGTATCAAACTATCTTTTTTGATTTATGTTATGCATGTAATAATTTTGGACATAAAGCTATGAATTGCAGAGATAACAACAGGAAAATAAACAACTTTGAAAGTCATACACAAAAGGGTTATCCAAGAAGGCCTAGTGAAACACATAGAAGAAGTTACAACAAGTTTGAATCATTGAGCACTAAAGTGGAACAACTTTGGACACATGGAAGTACATGAAATGGTTCAAACAATGTTAATGGATTCCAAATTGACAGATATATTTTGGACATATGTAATGCATACAATGATTCACATTCAAAACAAAGTAATGCTCATAAACAACACTGAAAAAACTCCCTACGATCTATGGAAAGGAAGACCAACAAATGTGAAGCATTTCAGAGTATTTTGAAGCAAATGCTACATAAAAAGAGAAGATGGAAGAATGAGAAAGTTTGACTCTCATGTGGACAAAAGAGTACTTGTTGGCTACTCAAGTACAATGAAAGCATACAAGTGTTACAATTTGAGGTTGAACAAAGCTGTGGAAAGCATCAATGTAACAATTGATGAAACGGGTGGAAGTGAATTAAAGGAAGACGAAAATGAATCAATGGAACAATTTTACGAAGAAGAAGCAGAAGATGAAGAAGAAGTAGAAGGGGAATATGAAGAGGATCAGACAGAAGTAGAAGAACAAGTTCATCAATATCCTCCAAAGACACCTAGAAAACGAGCGTTAAATTTGGCAACATCGACAGTCATTCTCCAATGAAAGGCCATATGGGCCACCTTGAGGCTAGCCACGAAGATTTGGAGAATTAACTAGTCTTGTGAGGTATAGAAAAAAGTCAGGGGGAACGTACAACCTCTATGAATCAAACCAAAAGTCAGGATGAACGAGATGCTATGTGAGTCTAATGAAAAATTCAGGGGGAAGGTACAACCTCTGTGAGCATAGACAATCTAGTGCAAAAGTTCGGGGGAACATACAACCTCTGTGAGCATAGACAGACTAGTGCAAAAGTCAGGGGGAACGTACAACCTCTGTGAGCCTAGTCAAAAATTGTGAGCCATGTGCAAAAGTCAGGGGAAACACACAACCTCTGTGAGCATAGACAGACTAGTGCAAAAGTCAGGGGGAACAGACAACCTCTATGATCCTAGTCAAACCTTGTGAGCCATGAGAAAAAGTCAAGGCATCTAGAAAAAGTTAGGTTGAATATAAAATTCCTATGAGCTAGAAACATATGATATTCCTAATATTGAAAATGATATAAATGTATTGATCTAGTGTGTTGGCACATGTAACATTATCCACCATGAAGAGAATTTCGAATTTCCTTGTAAAGAGTCAAGTTGTAACTGAAGTCTCAAGTCTAGTTCTATTTTTGAACTAAAGTGTAATGCTGAGTTGTAACTGAAGTCTCAAGTCGAGTTCTATTTTTGAACTAAAGTGTAATGTTGAGTTGTAGCTGAAGTCTCAAGTCTAGTTCTATTTTTGAACTAAAGTGTAATGTTGAGTTGTAACTGAAGTCTCAAGTCTAGTTCTATTTTTGAACTAAAGTGTAATTTTGAGTTGTAACTGAAGTCTCAAGTCTAGTTCTATTTTTGAACTAAAGTATATCAGTCTCAAGTCTAGTTCTAATTTCAAACTAAAGTATGAAGCTGAGTTATGATTAAAGCATGAAAACAAGTTATTATTTCGAGCCTCTCCTCTTCTCCTCTTCAGCTTATATAAGTAGAGGTCGACCCCTCTCTTCAATACAATTTGATATGCAGGTTAAGGGTGAAGCAATAGAGGAGAATATCAGTGATAAAGAGGTAGCATACCAAAGAAGCATATCAGTGTTGTATATCATCAATAGAGGATTCATATTAGAGGCAGATATCAACATCATATCAGTGTTGTATATCAACAATATAAGCAACATATCAGAGGTGTATTTCAACAAGGTCTATTAGGTCTTTGTCAGGTCAGAGTCATCTTGGAAAGCTATTTAAGAGCATAACATTCATGGTGGATATTTGTAAGTGATATTACATTATTAATGCAATAAAGGAATATCGTTTGTTGGGGTTTCCCCAAGGTATATGTGTTGTTGATGTGCATGCTTATTTATCTACATAGTTATTGCTATTCTGTTATGATTTGGTATTGTTGAAGTGTATTAAGCTGGCATCAAAATGTTGAAGAAAATAAAAGAATTAATCTGAATAAGAAATCAAGCTCATAATTTAACATGGTATCATATCTTAGGGTGTGTTAAACATGTTGAAGTGCAACAACAAGTACACACAGATCCAAGCTAGCTTGATTAAGTTTCCAGTGTGAGGTCCATGTCATCCTCCATTTCAGTTAGGGTCGAGGATAGCCTCGAAGAAGCTACCAACTTCAATGTGTGGAAGCTCCAGATAACAAATATCTTGCAGCAGCATGATCTTGAGCAATGTGTGACCACAGTGGTGGAGGAACCCACGAATAATGTAGGAAGAGTCAAGCAAAGGCCAAGAAAATCATCTTTGACTCATTCAAAGACATTATAATGCCTGCAATGACTTTGTTAATGAATGCCAAGGACTGTATGGATAGCTTGGTGAATTTGTATGAGAAACAGGCTCTAAGTTAGAAGAGGACACTTAAGCACAAGATTAAGTATTTGAAGATGGAGAAAGGTGAATCAGTGGCATCTTTCTGTTCCAGGATAGCCCAGATCAGAGATCAACCTTTGTTCACAGGGGTGAGAGGACAATGATGATTTAGTGCAGGACATTTTTTACGATCTTCCTTCTTCATGGGAGACCTTCTTATCCAATGTAAGTGGGAGAGAGATTCAACTCACGTTTGAGAGGTTATGGCATAATTTCCTCCAGGAGGAGAGTTGCACAACTACCAGTAGCGAGCCAACAAAATAAGAGAACTCAACTTGAGCATCAAGATTCAAGGGAAAGAAGAAAGACACTTTCCAAAAAGGATCTCAGAGGAAGCCAAACACCAAAGGTACATTCAAAGGAAATAATATTGATACATCTAAGATTAAATGCTTTAGTTGTAATAAGTTGGGTCATTTTGCTAAAGATTGTTGGTTTAGAAAGAAATATCCAAGGAAAGGGAAGCATTATGCCTCAACTGTCGAGGATGATGAATCCAAAAGAAATCATAAAAGTCCTTCTAATGAGAAATAAAATAGAAAAGAATATTACTTGGTTTCTACCTTATCCAGTTAAGTTTTCACAGGGCCAAAAACTTGGACAGTAGACAATGATGCATCAAAGCACATGACAGGGTACAAGGAGATCCATTCATATTTCGAGACAAAATATTTTGCAGAGCATGTTGAGCTTGGGGATGACAAATGTTACAAGATAGAGGGAGTAAGCTCTATCTCCTTCAAATTGGAATCTGGGGCTAGACTTCATGTTGATGAAGTATTATATGTTCCAAGGCTCAAGAAGAATCTACTATCAGTTGCAACCCTTGAGGACAAGGGATATTGGGTGATCTTAAAGGATAGGAAGGCACTACTATGGGCTAAAGGTAGCCACTTAAGTACAACATAACCCATTGGAACTCACAGTGGAGGACTGTACGTCATGTCAGGATAGTCAGTTTAGGCATTGGCTCATGATGCGACTAGCTCTAGCGAGTTGTGGCACAAAAGACTTGGACATCTTCATTACAAAGCTCTTCCATATCTACAGAACATGGTATGTGGCATGCCCTCTATTTCTCTTAATAAAAATGAAATTTGTAAGGGATGCATTCTAGGTAAAAATATAAAGAAAACATTTCCTAGTAGTGACAACAAAGCTCAGGGAATCTTAGATCTTGTTCATTCTAATGTTTGTGGTCCCATGTCATCTCCCTCACTCAGTGATTGTTTGTATTATGTCATTTTTATTGATGATTTCTCAAGAAAATGTTGGATATATTTCCTTAAAGCTAAAAGTGACACATTTGATAAAGTCAAAGAGTATAAAGCCTTTATTGAAAAGTAGACAGGGAAACACATAAGAATCCTTAGAACAGACAATGGAGGAGAGTTTGAATCTCTCCAGTTTGAGGATTTATGCAAGTCAACAGGAATCAAGAGACAGTTGACCATGCCATATAACCCTCAACAAAATGGAGTTGCTGAGACGAAAAACATGACAATTTGTGAGGCAATGAAAGCAATGATGTTTGACTAGGATCTACCAAATTCTTTATGGGAAGAAGTTACCTCCACTGCCATGTATATTCATAACATGTGTCCACATGTTATCTTGAAGGACAAGACTCCTGAAGAGGTCTTCTCATGGATCAAACTTGAAGTAGGGCATCTAAGGATATTTGGGTGTCATGTGTATATTCATGTCCCTAAGGAAAAGAGGACAAAGATGGAACCCTCAGACAAGAAAGGTGTTTTTGTGGGGTACAGTGAGAACTCCAAGGCTTACAGGATTTATGTACCAGGTCAAAGGCAAATAGAGGTAAGCAAATATGTGACTTTCCATGAAGAAGCTGCATTTAAGAAATCCAGAGAGCTTCAACATGAATCAGAAGCACTTCAACTAGCTTCACCCTCTTCTGAAAATGAAGAGTCGGATGATCAGAGGGAGGAACCTCGTGAAGGGCCAAGTAATGATCCCCTAGAACCTGCTGAACTGTTAGAAAGAAATCTTGAAGAACCTCCAGCCAAAAGGAAGCCAGGGTGGCTTAAAGAAATAGTGTAGGAAGCAGAAAGGATAGCTGCTCCCAAATGAAATTTCAGGGAAAGGAAGAGGCCTCCTAGGTTTGGAGGCTATGTTGCACTGATAAGAAAAATTAGTGATGCCGAACCTTCTTCATTTGAAGAAGTAGATAAATTACAAGTATGGAAGGATGCCATGCTTGAGGAATACAGGTCTATTATAAAGAACAATGTTTGGGACATTGTGTCGAGGCCAAAAGACAAATCAATGGTTTCTTCCAAATGGATCTATAAGATCAAACATGTAGCTGATGGAAGTGTGGAAAAGTTCAAATAAAGATTTGTATCCAAAGGCTTCACTCAGAAAGAAGGAATCGACTACGAAGAGACTTTTTCCCCTGTAGCTGGGTATACCTCCATTCGAACTATTATTTCTTTAGCTCCCATTCTTGGTTGGAAGCTACATCAGATGGATGTAAAAACAACATTCTTGAATGAAAAGATTGAACATGAGGTCTTTGTGGAACAAATAGATGGTTTTGTACTACACAACAAAGGCACTCATGTATGCAAGCCAAGGAATGCCTTGTATGGTCTTAAGCAGGCTCCCAGAGTTTGGTATGATAGGATTGATGGCTTTCTTAAAATCCTGGGCTTTCAAAAAAGTGATGCTGATGCAAATCTATACTTCAAGGTAAGAGTTAACCAACCTATTATACTAATCATGTATGTTGATGATCTCTTTCTAACAAGAGATGAAGGGCTAATATCCTGGTGTAAGAGGGAGTTAACCTCAACATTCGAGATGAAAGACTTAGGCTTGATGCATTACTTCCTAGGATTGGAAGTGTGGCAAAGACAGGGCGAGATATTTTTGGCACAAGGAAAATACACAATGGATGTACTAAAGAGGTTTGGTACGATGGATTGCAAATCCATGTCTACTCTGATGATTACCAACATGAGGAATCTGCATGATTATGATACATGTTCATATTTGGTGGATCCCACCATGTATAGGAAGCTGATTGGATCATTGATGTACATGATCCACACTAGGCGAGATATATGCTATGCAGTGATTGCAATGAGTCAATTCATGACTAAATCGAGACAGAGACACTGGGTGGCAACAAAACACATCTTGAGATATCTCAGAGGGACCATTACTTATGGTATGAGATATGCATCCAACGATCGTTTATTTCTGCATGGGTATGCAGATGCTGACTGGGAAGGAAGCCTAATGGATCAGAAGAGTACTTCCAGATACTGCTTCAGTTTAGGATCTGCTATGATCTCCTGGTCAAGCCGAAAGCAGGGATCCATTGCACAGAGTACAACATAAGTTGTGTACATTGCAACAAGTGATGCTAGCAAGGAAGCATTATGGCTCATAAAATTGGTTTCTAGGTTGTTTGGTGACAAGCTCGAGATGACGGTGGTTCACTGTGATAATCAAAGTTGCATAAAATTGACAGAGAACCTAGTATTTCAAACATATTGACATGAGGTACCACTACATCCGAGACTTGGTCCAGAGAAAAACTATAAAGTTACAACACATAGACACGAGTGAGTAGGTAGTTGATATCTTGACCAAGCCTCTAACCTCGGGACAATTTGTGCAGCTGAGAGGCAAGCTTGGTGTGGTTGAGAATGACTCCCTTGTTGAGAGGGAGTGTTAAATTTGGCAGCATTGACAGTCATTCTCCAATGAGAGGCCATATGAGCCACCTTGAGGCTAGCCAGGGAGATTTGGAGAATCAACTAGTCTTGTGAGGTATTGACAAAAGCCAAGGGGAACGTAGAACCTTTGTGAGTCAAACCAAAAGTCAGGACAAACAAGATTCTAAGTGAGTCTAATGCAAAAATTAGGGGGAACGTACAACCTCTGTGAGCATAGACAATCTAGTGCAAAATTCAGGGGGAACGTACAACCTCTGTGAGCATAGAAAGACTAGTGCAAAAGTTAGGGGGAACGTACAACCTCTATGAGCCTAGTCAAACCTTGTGAACCATGTGCAAAATTTAGGGGGAATGTACAACCTCTGTGAGCATAGACAGACTAGTGAAAAATTCAGGGGGAACATACAACCTCTGTGAGCCTAGTCAAACCTTGTGAGCCATGAGAAAAAGTCAAGGCATCTAGCAAACGTTAGGTTGAATATAAAATTCCTATGAGCTAGAAACAAACGATATTCCTATTATTGCAAATGATATAAATGTATTGATCTAGTGCGTTGTCACGTGTAACATTATCCACCATGAAGAGAATTTTGAATTGCCTTGTAAAGAGTCAAGTTGTAACTGAAGTCTCAAGTCTAGTTCTATTTTTGAACTAAAGTGTAATGTTGAGTTGTAACTGAAGTCTCAAGTCTAGTTCTATTTTTGAACTAAAGTGTAATGTTGAGTTGTAACTGAAGTCTCAAGTCTAGTTCTATATTTGAACTAAAGTGTAATGCTGAGTTGTAACCGAAGTCTCAAGTCTAGTTCTATTTTTGAACTAAAGTGTAATGCTGAGTTGTAACTGAAGTCTCAAGTCTAGTTCTATTTTCGAACTAAAGTATACCAGTCTCAAGTCTAGTTCTAAGTTCAAACTAAAGTATGAAGCTGAGTTATGATTAAAGCATGCAAACAAGTTACTACTTTGAGCCTCTCCTCTTCTCCTCTTAAGCCTATATCAACAGAGGTCGACCCCTCTCTTTGTTGGTTGTGGAGCTTGATTATCTTCCTGATTCAGAGGTCTTTGTTTTCAACCATGTTTATACCCCATGAAGTCTTTACACCCCAGAAGAATGTACACTAATCAACGCGGGGGAGTGCAGGGGGGGTAACCCCCCTGCAGGGTCTGGGGGGATATCCCCCCGGTTGGGGGGTCCAGGACCAAGAAGGCCCCTCAAGGAAAAGTTGCCTTGTAAATTATATTGTAATTTCATTGTAAAAACTTATATTGTAATTTCCTTGTAAATGTATATTGTAATTTCATTGTATATTCATTCTATTAAATTAACAATGAAAAAGTTTTCGTAAATGAGTTGTAAATCATCAAATAAATGTTGCAAAAGTTACTATTCCTATCAATTTGGATATGAGAAGTAAGTGAATTGCTAATTAGTTTCATGAAAGTTTAGTTTAGGGTCAAATTAGTAAGTGCACCCATGAAAAGATGGAGATGAATGTATTGGAAAGACTTCAAAGCCCCCAACCAACCTAACTAGTCGTTATGTCTCTCGTCTCACCCTAAAATGAAAGTGAAGGCACGGGCGTTAATTAACACTATATTTAAAAAAATCTAAGTTATAACAAGCCCACCCTCTCAAATCTYMMATTTCGTTTGTTTCGTTTTGCRGTTGGATGAACAGGAGGAACRTYTRAGAGTTAGTGTTGAGGAAGAGTACCCAAGAAGTCHGAGTTAGTGTTGAGGAAGGCTGAGTTAGTGTTGCATGGAGAAATMYGMTGGTATTTGGMAATGGAGCAGAGATAGCAAGAAGCTTTTYAGGATGAGCAGGGACATGTGCTTRYCGTCCAGGCATGGTATATARCGATCKCTAGGKCGTTTACCAGTTATTAGTTGAGGTTTGACTCAAAAAAACATTTGAGCTTTATCAAAAGTATAACATTATAACGTGATTTTATTTATTTATTTTAATTAGTTTAAAGTATTTTTTTTTATATTTGATTGGTGGTTTAAATGACCCTATTATTGCAGAGCAACCCAAATTTTGCACCTCAATCTTAGTTTAAAGTATAGGCTTGCCTCGTAATTTTTCCCCAACTGAGTAATGCTGGAAATAATGTCTAGCATTACTTGTAAACAATAAATGTTTGTTTTTCAATGCGATATTTATACTATGAGTTTACATTGATTTTCAATTTCTTGATAGCCTAGTAGTCGTCGTTGTTGTTTGAGTGGCAATGCCGTGGCCTTTTTTTTGAGTGACAATGTGGCGGTCTCCAGACATGGGTATAACATGCAATTTACATCGATAAGCTGTTGGATATACATATTATATACAAGAGGAGCGGAGGTGGATTTGCATACGGATCATTCACTGCTTATAAGTAAACTCAGTATGACATTGTAGCTGCACGTGGGGCTTCCTAATTGTCTTCTAGTCTTCCTAAATGCAGATTTTGCAGAAAGGTTCGATAGGCATAGTACTGGTAACAAGATGGATGTTGCCATTCTATGAGTCTTCTCTTCTCGATCAAACGGCTACCCAAAGAGCAATTGACTTTAGAATCGGATGGTATGTATCTCTTTGTATCTTTCCATAAGTCTATTTTAATACTCTACAGTGCACTCTCAATACAATATACACGCTATGAATTGTGTTACTAATATTGTTGTTGTTGGTATTTGGATTAATTGCCATAAATCTATTTTAATACTCTACAGTCCATTCTCAATACAATATACACGCTATGAATTGTGTTACTAATATTGTTGTTGTTGGTATTTGGATTAAAAAATGTTTCTAGAGCCATTGACATCTGGGAAGAACCCTGATTCTATGAGAACGTTTGTGGAAGCATGTTTGCCACACTTTACTAGTCAAGAAGCCAAAGACTTGAAAGACTCATTTGATTTTCTGGGTTTTAACTATTACACAACATGATTCACAGTCAACAATCCTCATCCACGTCTTCTTCAGAAGGAGTACGTTATGGATACCAATGCTAATGTATCTTGTAAGATTGTAGGCCATCCATTTCAATACAAATTCCAAATTTTTATTTGTATTTCACCCAAATCAATTTGGATTATGAAATATGTATTTAGTAAATCCTTTTTCTTATACTCGAGCTCTCTATACCGACAGTGAAAACATATTCAACAAGTCATATTTGAATCCTATTTCCTTGATTTATAATGTTCTATATTTTGATATCTGAATTTTTCTGTTTTTCCTGCTTGTGTTTCAGATGAAGTAAAACAAATTTTCATTGGATCAAACGTAAGGGAATATTGAAGATTTTTCATTTAAGGATTACTCCAACGACATGAATTTGATTTATGAAGATTATGACCATCCTTTTGCAGGTAGGTGTCTCTGATTTCAGGTCTTATCCTGCTGGATTAAGGGAAGTCTTAAACTATACAAATCACCGCTATAACAACCCTCCCATATACATCACCAAAACTGGTAGCTTCTTAGTTTAAAGCATAGGTTTCCTTGGTAATTTTTCCCCAACTGAGTAATGCTGGAAATAAAGTCTAGCATTACTTGTAAACAATAAATGTTGGTCGTTGGTATCCATGTTGGACATGGGTATAACATGCAATTTATTTCTCTGCCTCAAATGCGAATGCACTCTCACCATTTAGAGTGTCTATCAGAAAACACGAGGGTTCTAAGAGTCCAGGTTTTGAATCTCCCTGTATCTTTGTTTTTCATTTTGCCATTTAGTTTACCCCATGAATTTACACTGGTTTATAGTTGCGAAAGTATCAGTATAATTAGAATTTGCAGAAACATAAACCAGGGCCCAACAACGAAGAAGCAAATCGATATGTCATACTCAATTCGGAATTTTCGGGGCATACTCTAGTGTTATGAGATTAGTAAGGTTACTCCTTCATTCCAAACTACAACACAATTTTACCATTACTGATACTTTGGATGCATATCCTGCCAAAACATCATGTCCACGAAATTTCAGAATAAGATTTTACATGTTACATAATTCTCTATATTTAACCAAAGTCAGTAGAGTCGTACTCACCGCAAAACCGTGTCAAAATCTGCTACAATTATTATTTTATTATACCTGCATAGCGACAGATATACACTGCCATGCAACCTTGTTAACTCTGTTTTCAGTATTATTCATTAAATTGAATGCATGCACTTAACGAGTCCTAAGGAGTTGAAAAAACTTAATCAACAATGTGAAGACAGGTTCAAGGAAATACAAATATATATATATATATATATATATATATATATATATATATATATATATATATATATATATATAT